>JAJIBD010005117.1:0-59452 GCA_021461705.1 Cryptotis parvus | reverse complement strand
TGTAGCCCAATGGCATCTAGTTGATTCAGGAATATGAAGAGCCTCAAACCGTTCCTTCAGGGTCTTTACAAGGAAGTCTGACCATCTTGTAGGTGGGCGGACACGTGATCTTTGACATCCCGTGGGATCCAGTTGGTAATGGCTCTAGTCCAGCGGTTGTCTCCAAATCGCATTACATGTCCAGCCCATCTGATTTTCGATGCCTTGGCAAACGAGACAGTGTCCCTGATTCTGGAATAGCAATGGAGGTCAGAACTCAGGATTCCTTCTCTCACTTGAGTGAGGCGTGGTATTCCAAGCGTAGCTCTTTCAATTCCTCTCTGGGAGACCCAAATAGTATTCTCATCCTGCTTTCATAGGGCCCAGGTCTCTGAGGCATATGTTAATGCAGGGAAAACGGTGGAGTCGAAGAGATGTGCCCGGAGCCGGAGGTTCTTTGTCCTTTTAGCTATTTCTCCGATGCCTTTGAAGCCATTTCATGCTGCTCTCTTCCTCCTGCACAACTCAAGGTTTAGGTCATTCATTATGTTGACTTCTCGACCTAGGTACACATAACTGCTGCATTCAGAGATGTTTGTTCCATTGAGAGTGAATGGGGCCTCAGGAACTAGTTCATTTTTCATGAACATAGTTTTCTTCAGATTCAGCTGTAGACCTATCTTTCCACATTCTCGGTCGAAGGCAGCGAGCATTTGTGCAGCTTGGCTAATGTTTGGTGTTATTAGAACGATGTCATCAGCGAAGCGGAGGTGGTGTATTTTCCCACCATCTATCTTCACTCCCATTTCTTCCCATTCTAATTGTCGCATGATGTTCTCGAGGGTGACACTGAAGAGTTTAGGGCAATATTTAGGGGCAATATTTGTGGCATTTCCAGCTGTCACACAGGAAGCACTGTTGACAACTTTGGGTTGATAAGGAATATTACAAATTACGAACCATTCGGCATTGTACCAAGTCCTCTCCCAAGGAGTGCTCTATCAAAAATGTCACTAATGCTAACACAGAGAACCCTGCTTCAGTCCAACCATCTAAGCCCCTTTACCATATCTTGTCTCTCTGAAAGATATTTATCTTGATAGGTGGCGATTACACAAATCTCATTCTCTTCTGATAAGTGTCACAATTCCCAGAACTGCCTCATTCTTGAAGTCTATGTTTATTTCCTGTAAAACTAGACATCATCCCTAAAGCTTTTCTTTACCTTACTCAACTCATATTTTCTGCCTCCTCTGATATCACCTTTGTGCATATCTCCATTATTCCTGGCTCATCCACAAAAGTAGCCTTTTTGCCTAGTTTCTGTGCCTTTTGGTTTTCATTAAAGAGAAAATGACAATGTCACTTTTCAAAGGAAGAAGGTCATTTCATTTTCCCTACCTAAATGTCTTTCATGGATCCTAACCGTGTTGAAGTTGAAATATGGCACTCCCTTGATATTTTATTTGGTACATATAATGTATTTAAATTTTGAATTTTTATATAATACTTCTGTTTCAGATACTGACTCAGATATCTGGCTGAGATACATGGGGTAAAGCTGCTACCAGCCTCCCTGTGCTCAGCTGATCATGAGGCGCCCTAAAGGGAAGATGGTTCTAGTCCTGGCCTGCCATCTCAATAGAGTCTCAAAAGAAGCCAGAAGAACCCCCATATCATGAGGTCAGTCATTTTCAACATCTGGGCTTCACAGCTTCTCAGAGCTCCACCCAAGAGAAAAGTCAATCTCAAGTCCTTGTCAGAGTCCCACCCTACAGCAAAGCCTATTTCAAGCCCAGGTATGCCTGATCCAGAGACTCAGATACACAGGATAGAGTTGCTGTCAGCTATCCCTGTGCTCAGCTTATCATGTTGCGCCCAGGAGGGAAGGCAGTTCTTAGCCTGGCCCGCCATCCCAATAGAGCCTCTCAAGAAGCCAGAGGAACCCCCCACACCATGAAGGAAGTCATTTTCAACATCCGAACTCCACACCTCGTCAGAGCTCCACCCAAGAGAAAAGCTGATCTCTTCCTGGTTCATCAGTAAATGCACAAGGTGGGAGCCTATTACTGAAAGTATACCACCCGCATGGCAGAGCCTGGCAAGCTACTCGTGTCATATTTGATATGCCAAAAACCAGTAACAGTTATAGACCTCATTCCCATGACCTAAACGAATTATTTGAGGCTCTTAGTGTTCCTGGAGCAAGCAGATGCCCTTGGGTTACAATAGCACATACAGGATGTATGGAGATGTTACTGTTGCTCGCTTGAGCAAATCGATGATCAACTGGAAGACAAGTGACAAGTGATTTCTTTCTTGACAGTTTTGAGCTCATAAGTTTTTCACCCATCTGTATCAAACCTGAACTTTTTTTTTGGCCTGGACCCCATAGTACTTTGGGTTATAGAACAACGTACAAGCCCTAAATTTGAACCATGACACAACTAGTCTTAATTTGTGTCTGTACCACATTCTCCCTCACTCCACACAAAACAGCTATGTTTTGAAAATTATGTGTACCAGTGGGAATATTTAGGCACATAATCTCAGAAAATGTAACAAATTCTATTTTGTCAGTCATTGATCAGTGATATAACAAGTATTGGTCTAGGCTTGACATTACAGAATAATGCAAAATAAAAATTATAATAATAAAAGACAAAGTACCTCCTCTTACAGACCTAATTTCCTAGTAATAAAGTCAAAAATTAATAGGTAAGTCAGAGGGTCATGAGAGATAAGGAAACAACAAAGCAAGGATGAGGATGAAGAGAGATGGATGGTTTGGGGATGGGACGGGTACTTTCTCAGATGGTATTCGGAAGACCTCCCTAATAACATAACAGTCAACAGCAAGCTAAGTCATGTGAAAGTGGAAGGTAGGTTACAGACGAGGTGTGCAGATATGGGGAGTCTCAGAGTCCCAGTACGCCTGGCATAGCTGAGAAACACAGGTCATTGTACCTGGAGGAAGTGAACAGAAGCAGAGAGGTGAGGAGTCAGATGAGAAAGTTAGAAGTGAATCTCATTATGTGGAGCTTTGTATGCATGATGGGAAATGTTTATTTTACCCAGAATGAAATAAAAAACCATTGAAAATCTTAGCATTCTTTAAAAAAGATCACTGTATCTACTCTGTAGGAAATGAACTTCAGAGGGCCAGACTAGAATCAGATAAACCAGTTAGGAAGCTTTTAAAATAGTTCATGATATTACTAAAGTGTATATTTTATAATGTAGCATCTATCATATTTTATTATGATCATAAATACTTCCTATCAGTTTAATTTAAGACAGAAGAACACAAATATAGCAGAAGAATAGTTATATACTGATGAAGTATTATAAGAATTTATTCCAGGAATTGACATATATTGTCAGAAGTCACTGAAAACTCACTGTGTTATAAAATATATTTTCCTTTGAAATATTCAATTTCCTTCTCATAAATGTTATAAAAATGACATCATGTCTCAGATTTACTTTAGTTTGGTATGATGAGGGAATGGAAGATGATAGCTAAAATAAGACTGACTACGAGTGAAAAATTGTTAAGAATGTAAGGTAGTTGCCTACATGGTTCATTATGTGATTATAATTTTGTATGTTATGGAATTTTCTATAAAAATTAGCATAATCATTTAAACTATAAACTATTATCAACGCTAACAAAGGAGCATTTACTTCTTATGAGTGGTTTAAAGAAATACCTATGTGTAGCTATTAATAAATATTTGAGTTTACAAGAATAAAATAATTGAAAATTACCTGTGATGGACCAAATTATATTAGGAGGATTTGCCAAAATTGGAACATCTATAATATTAGAAAATCTGATTGAAAATTCCTGTACATTTTTTTAGAGACATAGAATGACTGCATTTATTTGCATGACATAAATATACTAGGTGATCTTACCAAAAGTGGAAATTACCACAAGCGTGTGGGAGTCAGAGGTTGGTTTAGATAGAGAAAGGAACATGAGCGAATAAATGTCTAAAGTTCTGATACTAACATAGAACTGAGCATTAAATACAGACAAAAAAAATGCAAATGATGGCTTCTAAGTGTATCGTAGTGCAACCCACAATGTGTGGGAGAAGGAGGAGAGAGAGAGGGAGAGGAGAGGAGATAAAGAACCTGCCATTAGGCGGGATGTGGGAGGGGAGGGAATTGGGGACATGGGTGATGGCTGAGGGGCACTGGTGGAGGGCGGGTGCTGGAACACCATGTGACCGAAACCCCCAAGCGTGAACAACGTTGTAATTGTATATCTCACGGTGGTATAATAAAATGTTTAAAAAAAAAAAAGAAAATACTTTAATGAAAAATAAAAAAAAAGAAAATTCCTGTATATTTTTAAGATATTGCAATCTTAATGCTTATTACAGGAACTTTTAAGAGTAACTCATTCCTATTAAGATTTTGTAGATATAGTATCCCAAATGCACTTAATAAATTGCACCTTCCTTGAAAAGAAAGGTGATGGATTGAAAAATGTTTAGCTTAACCATGCATAATTGATAAGTTCCCTAGTGCAAATAAGTGTCTAATAAATAATTAAATTTAATCTCATTATAAGAGTTTTCATAATGGGATAATTTAATTAAATGAAAGCCAAAAGGGTTTCTAAGGGTTGAAAGATGCTAATGTTGCTATATTTGGCTAATGGTCTAGGGACACTATAGTGAAGAAAGTAATTCACATGGGTACATGCATTATTTAATGAACCCCTTTGAGATGGAAGAAAGGACAGATCAATGATAACTTGTCATTTTATCATTGCTTACAAAGCACATTTAAACAACTTAGGATATGTTAGTGGCAAAAACATACAGAAAAAAGCATTTTTTCAAAGTCAAATATATATCTACTATTATACTGGAATCTTATATTAACTACACATTTTCTATGCACCAGGAGTTGTACTTTTTACTAGTTATCTATTACTAAAGTAAAAATTATATAAAATCTCATAAGCTGCTGTACAGTCAGGTCAGATCTGCCTCTGAGTGAAAGTAATAATGGATACAGCATGTATATCTGATACTAAAAAATTGATAGCTGAGTCATGAGGGACCCATTAACAAGCTTTTGAGTGAACAGAGTTTTGTGCTTCAAGTCTCCAGAAGCACTTAGCCAGACTAGAAAAGTAAAATTGTCATCTAAGTAGTTATCTCAGTTACAGGGTGATCAGTTATGAGTTAACACAAATGATGAAAGGCATCATTATTCCATCAGATATTATTTTTAAAAGCATCATTTTGTCAGTGGCAAAGGTACAAATACCATAAAATTGAGCCAGGTGAACCTGGCACTTTTTTTCTCCTATCAATAAAAATGTAAAGACTAGGCACAGTCTTGGTTTTGTAAAAAATTAAACAGTACTACATGTCCTGGTGGTGTATAAATATTCATTTAAAACAACACATAAAAAAAAACCATTGGACTCAGAGAGCTTGGGGAGATCTGTGTCTTGGCAAATTTGTCTCCTCTGAAACCTGAGTCTCCTAGCCTTGGAAAAGATTTACCTTGTTTATAGGGAACTTCTTGTTTTCATCGGGGATAAGGGGATGAATGAGCAGAGAATCCCTACTTCAGTCCCTGGAGGTGATCAATCAATTCCTTTAACAGTGCTGTTACAATGAATCTCACTGAAACTTTGATGATAGAAATCTCTTAGATAGAAATATCATACAAATATAGAATTGTGGATAGAAATAGACATAAGATATCTCCTAATTCTACTGCCTTTTACAGAAAAGAAACTGAAGTCCAAGAAAGGTGACCTCGTTAGGGTTATCCAAATTTTAAATGGCACAACTAAATAAATATCCCAATATTTCCAATTACCAGTCTAAGGTTGTTTGTTTGCACTGTGCCAACTTTCAAAGAGGAATTTTTGAATGGTTGTAATATAATCACTCTTTTCCAAAATTCGCATTCACAAACTCAAGTGTGTATGTATGTGTGTGAGCAAATACTCATGTGTGTTTGTCAGGTGTGGACAATTAGTCATAGAAAACTCCAAAGGGGTTGAGGAAATAAATGCTTTACTCCTTTGAACAGCTGTTTGATGGTGGCAGCGGTCAACCATAGGTTACATAAATAGAGTGAACTGGTTTTATCTACTCTTCACTTGGCCTCTTCCAAACTTCCTTCATTCTCTCTAATCTTCAATTAAGACATATGGGATGTCAGAAAGGTACCTGAAACTGAACTAATGTGCTCTCAACAGCTGCTACCACTGCACCTGCAAAATGAACAATGGGTTATGTTGTCCATGTGAATACTGTGTGCAAAGAGAAGCAGTGGGCAGGACACACAAGGGCAGAGGGTACCCTAAGACTTGGAAAGATTGGTATCAATACTCTACACTGCTCTCAATATTCTGAAAGGAATATGATTATCTGTTTCTCTCTGTTTTTAAGGAGATAAATATTTATGTGGTGATAGATATTTCCTTCCTTATGGTTTGTTTAACCTTAATATACGCTTTTACTTAAATAAAGATGTTAAGTCTGTAGCTAATAATGCCTTTGCAATACAGATTCTTTATTTTGAGTAACTCTTTTAAAAATGGAAACTGCTTTATTTAAGAAGTCTACCACTTTTACTTTGTTTTAGTCTATTTTATAAAAAAGTAGTTTTCTGGGAGAAAGACAGAAGACATTTAGAACAACTTCGTTAATCCATGTAATTCTGGAGACACTATTCACTGGGTACGCTCTCTGTTAAAAAAGCTATTATCTTTATTACTTATTTGGAGTAAGTAATAATTCTACTTGAATTATTACTATGTGAAATTCTACTTCACAGAAAAGGAAGAAAAGGCTGCAAAATTTAAGAAGAGAACTCCCAGAATGACGACCAATTGGGAACTCTTTGGCACCACTGCAGCAACGTGGGAAGATGCCATCATTGATGATAGAGATGAAGAATAGAATTGACTGGCTCAGCACCTCCATGGTTGTGTGAAGAATGCCGAGAGAAAGACATAAAAGGGTACCTGTCTTCAAAAACTCTCGAGCTTATTCACCAACGTGGCAAGTCACAAGCCTCAGGCAACCCTATGCTAATGGCCAAGCTCGCAAATCAGTGCAGAGGACTGATAAAGGAAGACCTCAAAGAGAGAAGAGCAGAAATACTGCAAGATGCAGCAGAAGCCAGGAAAAGCATTTGCAATGCTTGCCTGTCCTTCGCCAACTAAGAAGCCAAGATGACTGCCCTCCGATGTCCTGATGGATCTATCACATCTTCCAGAAAGGCAATGGAGAAGATTATCCATGACTTCTACTCAGATCTCTTTGATAGCCACATCCACCTGCCCACATACCAAATTCCGCAGGATGGATATGTCGTTCTCAATGTTCTTCCTTCTGAAATCTGACATGCCATTTCATGGTAAAGAAGCAACAGCACCCGGTCCAGACAAAGTCAGACCCAAGCACCTGAAGAATCTGCCATCAATACTCATAATACACTGGCTTGGCTCTTCACACACTGCCTGTCTGAATGCAAGGTCCCTCCCAGTGGAAAACGAGCAGGACAGTTCTACTGTTAAAGAAGAGAGACATCCACAACATTGGATCCCACAGGATCCCCCTGGATCCCACGGGTGTCAATTGTCCCATCTGCCTGTCGTCTGTCATCTACAAACAGTTCACAGGATTGGCAGAACATTAGATGAAGGACAATCATGTGAGCAAGCTGAGTTCTGAAAAGGATTCAGCACAATAGACTATATCCACATGGCAACTAAGCTCATTGAGGTTTGTAGGGAGGTCAAGATGCTGCTCTGTCTCATGTTCATTGATTTAAAGAAACCCTTTGATTCTGTTGAGACTGAAGTGGTCATCGAACCCTAGCCAAACAGGGCATTCAAACCCAACACATTAAGATCTTTCGTGAGCAGTATTATGATTCACCACCAGGATCTCACCATTCTACAAGAAAGTGATCATTGATGTTAAAGAGGGATTCGGCAGGGTGATACCATTTTATCCAAACTCTTCAGTGCCACCTTGGAGAACATCATGTGACAATTAAAATGGGAAGGAATGGGAGTGAAGATAGATGGTTGGCAACTACACCACACCTCCTCTTTGCTGATGACATTGTTCTAATAACACCAAACATTAGCCAAGTGGCACAAATACTGGCTGACTTTGTCCAAGAATGTGGAAAAATAGGTCTACAGCTAAATCTCAACAAAACAATGTTCATGAAAAACGAACTAGTTCCTGATGCACCATTCACTATCAATGGAACGGACATCTCTGACTGCAACGGTTATGTGTACCTAGGTCAAGAACTCAACATGATGAATGACGATCTGAAACCTGAGCTGTGCAGGAGGAAGAGAACGGCATGGAATGCCTTCAAGATCTTCAAAGAAATAGCCTAAAGGACAAAGAAACTCTGGCTCTGGGCACATCTCTTCGGCTCAACCATTTTCCCTGCATTAACATACGCCTCAGAGACCATGGCCCTACAAAGCAGAACCACGAACCCTATTCGAGTCTCTCAAAGAGAATCGAAAGAGCTATGCTTGGAATATCACGCCTCACTCAAGTGAGAGAAGGAATCCACAGTTCCGACTCCATCTATGATAGAGTCAGAGATGCAGTTTCATTTGCCAAGGCATCGAAAAGCAGATGGGCTAGACATGTAAGGCAACTTGGAGACTACCGTTGGACTAGAGCCATTACTGACTGGATCCCACAGGATGTCAAAAGACCACATGACTGCCCACCTACAAGATAGTCAGACTTCTTTGTCAAGACCCTGAACGAACGGTTTGAGGCTCTTAATGTACCTGGAGCAAGCAGATGCCATTGTTTTACACTGGCACTGACAGGGACAAATGGAAATGTTTTTTGGCACCCACTCGAGCAAATCGATGAATGACGGAATGTCAAGTGATCAAGTGATTATAGTCAGACCCAAGATGTATTTTGTTAATCTAGTTAACAAAATACATTCCCACAATACATTTATTCATATTTGAGCTTCATCTTAGCCATCAACAATTAAGGATCTGTACAATTCCAGGGGGAAAAAGAGCTTCCTGAGTCATCTCGACATTGTGTCAAGAAAAATGCACTTAAAACACTTCTTAATGAGGGAGGAGTTGGCAGAGTCGACAACAGACTTCTGAAGTTGTAGTTTGTAAAAATAAAATAAACAAATTATGCTACAAATCTAAAGAACATGGTGCCTTTAATTTTCAATAACCCAAGTAAATTTTCATATTTCTTGTAATTATTGCAAGTTTTGAGTTGTGATTAAACTTCCCTTAGACAATACTCACAATAAGAAATGTACCTTCTGCATAAACTGATTCGTTGGAAATGTCCTCATCTAAGTTACTAATTCCTTTCCAAATTTATAACATAAAAAGGTATCTTCTTTTAAAAAATGAGTTCTCCCTTAAGCCTTAAAATGTGTGTGTGCGTGTGTGTGTCCATGCACACGCATGTGCGAAGATGAACATGTTTGCTTACTTTGCTGTTATTGGATTCAAATGTCAGTATTTCAACCCTAAACACGCATGACTGCTAGAATATGCTAAAAAAGACGAATCTAGAGCATCAGTGGACGGGAAGCACTGAGCGAGGTGCTGCCACCCAAGGGCTAAGAATCCAAAAAGAGCTTCTAGTGCCAACTGAATCTACGTTAGATGTCCGAAGAACTAGAAGACCATCAACAGTTAAAAGAAACTGATTGAAGTCATAAAGGCTTCATGAGACTGAATTTTATTTCATGTAATGTTATGTTACACACAGGTACACCCGGTAGAGCAGAAACCAGCTTTCCCTGTTGAACCCCCTGCATTCCATGGACCACAAGAGCAACTTCCGACCCGAGTCCACCATCCCGATGGAGCCTCGGAGGAGCCCAGAGAATCCCCCACACCTTGCTGGCAGCGATCTTCACAATCCACACTCTGCAGCAGGTAAGATCTCCACCCAGCAGATTAACCTAGTCTCCAGCCCGCAGATTAATTCAGTCTCCAGCCTGGCTTGTCAGAAACCCAGCCTACAAGGACCCACCACGCAGAGACCCGCCATTCAGAGGAGAGTATTTCAAGCCCAGGAATGCTTGAGCCTAAGACACAGGTACACCCGGCAGAGCAGAAACCAGCTTTCCCCGTTGCTGCACGACCTCGCGATTTACCTCCAAATTACCATAAATATTCTACCCACCCCTCTGAGAGAGCCCCACAAAGTAATGAGAATATAGCACCCGCATGGCAGAGCCTGGCAAGCTGTCCAATGCGTGTTCGATATGCCAAATCCAGTAACAGAAATGTTTATTTTCCTGACCCCTAAAGAGCCCTTGATATGGCAGAAGTAAGAAAGGCAAATAAGCAGTGCCTGATAAAATTTCATGGCCATCTTAGGCTGCCAAAGCGAAGAAGGACTAAAATGACTGTCTGTACTTTCAATGCACGTGCGCTGGCATCGGAAGCATATATTGAGGATCTGATGCTGATAGGGCAAAAGATCAAGTACGACATGATTGGTCTGACTGAGACGAGGAGGCGTCAGTTGCATCATGCTGTATTTGACACCAGAGAAGAATTGTTCCTTGAAACATGTGACGAAAAGAGGCATTGGTGGCATTGGTGTCCTTGTAAACAAGAATATGGCCGTAAACACTGATTCATTTGAATGCCTAACAAACCAAATAGGACGATTATACTTGAAGAGATGTGGCCAACTGCCAGCAATTTCTATCTTCATTGTCTACGCACCAACGTCCACATACAAAGAAGATGAAAGTGAGAAATTCTACATGGAATTGGAGGAGTTCTATAAAAAAGATCACACCTTCTACAAGATCATAGTCTGTGATTTTAATGCCAAAATAGGACCAAGAAGATCGGCTGAAGAACTCCACATCGGGACCCATGGCCTAGGAATGGAACGAACAGGGTGAGAGACTGTCTGAGTTCATCATGTCCACCAAGACCATTCATGGGAACTCACAGTTCCAGAAGGCTGAAGCGAAACGTTGGACATGGGAATCTTTTGGCGGACAGTTCCACAATGAAATTGACCACATCATCTTCAATTGACGGTTTTGTCTGACTGATGTTGCTGTCGTCCCCAAATTCCAAACAGGATCAGACCACCGCCTCCTTCGCGCAAAATTCTACTTCCCGCAATGGGGAGAAAAGGCTGCAAAGTTTAAGAAGAGAACTCCCAGAACGACCACCAACTGGGAACTCTTTGGCACCATTGCAGCAACATGGGAAGATACCATCATTGATGACATCGATGAAGAACACAACCGACTGGTTCAGCACCTCCACAACTGTGCAAAGAATGCCGAGAGAGAGAGAGAAAGACACAAAAGAACGCCTGTCTTCAGAAAATCTCGAGCTCATTCGCCAACGTGGCAAGGCAAGAGCCTCAGGAGACAAAATGCTAACGTCCAAGTTTGCTAAACGGTGCAAAGAAGCGATAAAAGGCCTCAAAGACAGAAGAGCAGAAATACTGGAAGATGCAGCAGAAGCCAGGAAAAAGCATTCACACTGCCCGCCTGTCCTTCGCCAATTATAAGACCAAGATGACTGCCCTCCAATGCCCTGATGGATCTATCACATCTTCCAGGAAGGCAATGGAGAAGATTATCCATGACTTCTACTCTTTGATATCTCTTTGATAGCCACATCCACCTGCCCACATACCAAATTCCACAGGATGGACATGTCATTCCCAACATTCTCTGTTCTGAAATCCGACATACCATCTCGTCGGTAAAGAAGGGAACAGCACCAGGCCCAGACAAAGTCAGACCTGAACACCTGAAGAATCTGCTGTCGGTACTCATCAATACACTAGCTTGGCTCTTCACAGGCTACCTGTCCGAATGCAAGGTGACCTTGCAATGGAAAACCAGCAGGACAGTTCTACTGTTCAAGAAGGGAGACATTCACGACATCGGCAACTATCACCCCATCTGCCTGTTGTCTGTCATCTACAAGCTGTTTACACGAGTCATCCTGAACAGAATTAGCAGAACACTAGATGAAGGACAACCATGCAAGCAAGCAGGCTTCCGGAAAGGATTCAGCACAATCAACCATATCCACACAGTAACCAAGCTCATTGAGGTTTGTAGGAAGTACAAGATGCCGCACTCTCTCACGTTCATTGATTTACAGAAAGCCTTTTATTCTGTGGAGACTGAAGCAGTAGTCGAAGCCCTAGCCAAACAGGGTGTTCAAACCCAATACATCAAGATACTTCATGAGCTGTATTACGGATTCATCACCAGGATCTCACCATTCTACAAAGAAGTGATCATTAATGTGAAAAGAAGGGTTCGACAAGGTGATACCATTTCACCAAAACACTTCAGTGCCACCCTCATGAACATCATGCAACAATTAGAATGGGAAGGAATGGGAGTGAAGATAGATGGTCGGCAACTACACCACCTCCGCTTCGCTGATGACATTGTTCAAATAACACCAAACATTAGCCAAGCGGCACAAATGCTGGTTGACTTCGACCGAGAATGTGGAACGATAGGTCTACAGCTGAATCTAAAGAAAACAATGTTCATGAAGAATGAACTAGTTCCTGAGGCCCCATTCACTCTCAATGGAACAAACATCTATGAATGCAGCAGGTATGTGTACCTAGGTCGAGAAATCAACATGAGGAACGACCTAAAACCTGAGCTGCACAGGAGGAAAGAGAGCGGCATGGAATGCCTTCAAAGGAATCAAAGAAATAGCTAAAAGGACAAAAGAACCTTCGGCTCCCGGCACATCTCTTTGTTTTTTTTTTTTTTTAAGTATTTTATTATACCACCGTGAGATATACAAATAAAAAAGATATACAATTAAAAAGTTCATGTTTGGGTTTTGGTCATACAGTGTTTCAGCACCCGTCCCTCCACCAGTGCCCATCTCCCACCAACAACATCCCTGGTTCCCTCCCCCTTCCCCCAGCCCTGCTCCATTGCAGGTTCTTTATTTCTTTCCTTTCTCTCTCTTTCTCTTTTCCTTCCCTTCCAGACTATGGATTACAGAACATACATTAAAAGGTTGTCATGTGAATCCTTTTGCCTCTATTTAATGCTCAGTTCTAGGTTGGCATTAGTACCCTCGACTATTATTAGCACCCTGTTCCATTTTCTGTCTTTCCTAAACTCTGACTCCCACACGTTTGTGATAATTTCCAGCTTTGACAAGACCTCCCGATATATGCTTCACTTAACCTTGGATATTGGTATCATAATATGTACATATATATTTATGCCACGCAAATAAATGCAGTCATTCTGTATCTGTCTCTCTCCTTCTGGCTAATTTCGCTCAACATAATCTTCTCCATGTCCATTCATTTATAGGCAAATTTTATAACTTCATTTTTTCCTAACAGCTGCATAGTATTCCATTGTGTAGATGTACCAAAGCTTCTTTATCCAGTCATCGAATTTCGGGCACTCTGGTTGCTTCCAGATTCTGGCTATTGTGAATAATGCTGCTATGAACATAAAAGTAGGGATGGTGTTTCCGCTGCGTATTTTTGGTTTCCCAGAGTAGATTCCCAGGAGTGGTATGGCTGGGTCAAATGGGAGTTCAATTTCTAGTCTTTGGAGGAAAGTCCATATTGTTTTCCAGAAAGGCTGTACCAGCCGGCATTCCCACCAATAATGGATGAGTGTCCCCTTTTCCCCACATCCACGCCAGCACTTGTTGTTCTTGCTCTTTTGAATATGTGCGAGTCTCTGTGGTGTAAAGTGGTATCTCATTGTTGTTTTGATTTGCATCTCTCAGATGATTAGTGATGATGAGCATTTTTTCATATGTTTTTTGGCCATTCGAATTTCTTCCTTGCTGAAGTTTCTGTTCATTTCTTCTCCCCATTTTTGATGGGGTTGTTTGTTTTCTTCTTGTAAAGTTCTACCAGTGCCTGATATATCCTGGATATTAACCCCTTATCAGATGGGTATTGGGTGAATATTCTTTCCCATTCTGTGGACTGCTTTTGTATCTTAGTCACTGTTTCTTTTGAGGTGCAGAAGCTTTTTAGTTTCATGTTGTCCCATATGTTTATCTTTTCTTCTAGTTGCTTTGTTAGTGATGTTTCACCTTTGAAGATGCCTTTAGCTTCAATGTCGTGGACATTGAAGAAAATATAGGAAAAACCCGGCACATCTCTTTGACTCCACCGTTCTCCCTGCATTAACATATGCCTCAGAGACCTGCGCTCTACGAAAAGCAGGATGAGAATGATATTCGGTCTCTCAGAGAGGAATCGAACGAGCTATGCTTGGAATATCACGCCTCACTCAAGTGAGAGAAGGAATCCGGAATTCTGACCTCCGTCACTATTTCAGAATCAGGGACGGCTGTCTCGTTTGCCAAGGCATCAAAAAATCAGATGGCTGGACATGTAATGCGATTTGGAGACAACCGCTGAACTAGAGCCATTTTCGACTGGATCCCACGGGATGTCAAAAGATCACGTGGCTGCCCACCTACAAGATGATCAGACTTCCTTGTAAAGACCCTGAAGGAACGGTTTGAGGCTCTTCATATTCCTGAATCAACCAGATGCCATTGGGCTACATTGGCACGTGATATGGTCCAATGGAAATATTACTGGCGCCCGCTCGAGCAAATCAATGAATAACGGGATTTAAGTGATTCAAGTGAACCTTATGTTATCTCTTTTGGAGTGATTTTAATTAGGAGAATGATATTTAGAAATAAAAGATTTACATCATGGCTAATATTTTATATTTTGAATAACAATAAATCTTTATAGGCTAATCGAAAATTTTAACATGCCCTTAAACTGTTCTAGGTAAGTTTCTTATTTAATCATGGGATTAAATAATGGCCCTTTATAACACAATATTGTAACTCAAGAGAAACTTAAATATAATTTATAATTTGTTCATTATCAGAGACACTAACAAGAAAAGTAAAATTACCACTTACATCTTCAAATCATAAGAGTCGAACCAGAACAGAAAGCACTGTTGGATGGCGGGATAGGAGGTGTACAGACAACTTCTATATATCACGTTTACAATTGTCAAGGAGTCTATCCCGGGAATCATTATGGGTTTCTGGTGGGAAAAATAGCTGGGTTGGAAGGATGAGATATGCAGGACCTCAGTCGAACAGGGCAAAAGATTAAACACCAGGTCTCCAAGGTAGAAATAGTTTTTCTCAAAAAACAAAACTTCTATAACATGAAAGATAAATAATTTATAATTTTGCTTTAGAAATTAGAAATATTTTTTTCACAACTGTTAAATACTTAAAGAGTACAGTAGTTAAAATTTCAAGTTTAATTTCCCTCCAAAAATAATTTTAGTAATTTTTCTAATAACCCTGGATATTTCTTTTTTAAAAAGAAAAAGAAAAAACCTATAACAGAGAGGCCAGAGAGGTAGTACAGTGGTTAATTAAGCAACCTTGCACACTGCTTACCTGAGCTCAATTCCTACCATCATATATGAAACCCAGAGAACCCCCAGAAGTGACCCCTGAATCCAGAACCAAGAATAAATTCTGAGTACAGCTAGGTGTGGTTCCCCTAAACCCCCAAAAAATAGGGAGGAGAAACTAAAAAAGAAGACTCAGAATGAGAAATCTGAACCATGACCTAAAATATATATAAAATGGATTGTACAATAGTGTATATCATAATTGCAGCATTAGAAGATACATTATTTGTAACAGTACCCAGTGGTCTCTGAATCAATATCTTCCCTTCTTTGCTGCTTTTAATTTTAAAACATAGAAATGATTTGGAATCTATTTCTGTCCTTTTGAAACACTGCAAGTTTTGGCTTCCTCCACCTCCCCATGAATATTTCTTATTGACTATTGAAGTCAGTCTAGATGGTAGGTTAGATGTGAATTCTGCCAAACGAGCTCAACCAACTAGAGCTACAGAATATTTTCCCTTCTTTACTGTTTTATTCATTTATTAATCTCCCTGCTATAGAGTGACCTGGCTGTGGTCTTGATTTATTAATTTTATTTTTAAATAATGATTAAAAACTTACCAGACATCAGACCAAAATATACAGAAAGAGACATAAAATATTTAAGAAGATCCCTTCTTTCAGTGTAGTCAACCACACTGAGTTGAGATCCCTTCTTTCAGTATAGTTAACGGCACTGAGTTGAGATCCCTTCTTTCAGTGTAGTCAATGACACTGAGTTATCTGGATCCCTAACACGGTCTCACTGAAGGTTTATGAATAAATAAGTCACATGTTTTGCTTTGTGAATTACAGAGACTGGATTAAAACTGTCTCGTTTGATACCTTATATAATTTGTAATAAAATCAGTGACTTAAAATTTAATATGTTAGTACATTTAATATTTAATTCACATTCTTCCCTCCCTCACATGTTTTTACCCTTAAATTTTGCTTGCTTTCAAGCACATATATAGTTTCTGGCACAAATATAGTTAAACAGAATGCCAGGTGAAGTTCAATGCTGAAAAGAATTCTACCCTCCCCCAAAACACACACACAAGAAAATCTTGTGCATCATAAAGCGTGTTATAACTGAAGCAATAATACAAATTATACTTTGCAGAAAGGGTCATGTGGGTGACTCTGCATTGGTTCATGACTATGCTTCCATTGAATGAATCAGTTGAGGTAGGAGAGCAAATTTCTGGCATAAGGGAGAAAGTACCACTGATTGATGCGTGGACCGAAATGAAGGTATAGAAGAAAAGTTGTTTAGTGGGTTGTGTTTTGGGTTTTTGCTTTTTTTTTTAGGAGGAAAGAAAGGTTATTTGGATATGCTTAACTATACCTAGTTAAAAAAATTTAGGGGTGGTGAAATGTTAATAACCCCTTTGCTTAGCTGTGATGCATTTTTAAAACCTTAATGACATGCCAGGGTATAAATCAATAGATACAAAATTTAAAGTTATTAATTTTAAATGTACATAACTTGTTTTGTATAGAAAAGCTATGGACACAAAATAGATAAATAAAATCAACCTGGACTTCAAAATCTCCAGTTTTTTTCTAAGTGCAGAAAAACTATGGAAATACTTACAGAACAACATGAAATATACAAATTTTCCTAGAACAAGATCCTGCTGTAGCCAATTCTACCCCACTGGCTCGTCTAGTTACCTCAATCCAAATAAGAAACGCTGTTAAATTTAACAAAGAACATCTGTTTTTGATTTGAGGTGCATTCAAGTGTTCATTAAAGTGTCCTAACTGCTCTTTTCTTTCTCTATTTCACAATGGCTTTACTCTAATACTATTGCAAATTCAGCATGTGACCTAAAAAAAAAAAACCTTCAGAGTCATTGGGGCATTTTCTTTGAAAAATGTCAGGAGAAACAATCAAGAGAGCTGAAATCTCTAGGCTTAATAACGTTTTACTACCATTCACTTTTCCCATATATCTTAGGAGTGTTTATTTTCTACAATTATTCAACTAGGCTTCACTGAACCTGAATACCCAATAGGTTCTTGATGCTGTCTACAGAGAGCCCCAAGAAAACTGAGCTTGAAAGTGAGTTATTGGTATTACTTCTTTGATGAAAGTATTTGGTCTTCTTGCATAGAAGAAATTACTTCTGAAGAGTTTAAATGCAGTGCCTTAGATTGCTTGGTTCTGCCAAATTCATTAGAATATATAATTTAGCCTGAATATCAACTTTTGAATGGTAAAGTCATAATTTTTCAGACATGTCCTTTGTTTTATAGACTTACAGATCAGATCTTCAGATTTAAACCAACAAATCACATCTAAATTGAACAGTAATTTACATTTCAGCAAATGATTCCAGGTGACTAATCATCCAGGTACACATTTAAATTAACTTCAAAAGATATTTCAAGTACACCTAAAGAATGTTACTAAATATATATTAAAATTTTTAAGTTGTCTTTTAATAACTTATGTAAAATTATATTAACATTCTATGCTTGCAAATCCCCAGTAATAAGGGGCAATGGAGAATTAGCTTGTGGCTAAAAATGCAGCATAAATACCACAAGTATGAAATAGAAATTGTCAAAGGTCACTTACAATAAATCATTTAAAATATTATGACTAGAAAGTCAAAGTCTGTCTCATAGTAAGCTCTCAACAAAAAATTGGCTCCTCAAATCTTCTACTGAGTGGAGAGTTATGTAAGGGATGAAACAAGAATCTCTCTATTTCATACAAAAGAGACTCATGTATTTCCTGATATTATTTCTACCAAAATTATCCATTTTAAATAGTTTTTCAATATTATAGAAACATGATTTAAATACACTATTGTGTATGTTTACGGTATGCAAAGTAATCTGAAAGTTTGTATATTTACAAGCGGAAAATATTTTTGTGGCAAAAATATTTCTTGTAGAGAGGATAGCTCTCATGTATAACATAAATATGATTTTATTCCTCTGAAAATAGAAATCAAGTTAATTAGTTTTAGTAAAAATAACTAATACCCATCAAGCAATGTTTTGCTGATATATATCCTGAATTTCTGTATAAATTTAAAATAAATATATTTTGTTTAAAATTTATTAGCTTTATAGAAAAACATTAATTAATAGGCTTTTCTTCACCTTAGAGGACCAATAATTACTAGTTTTTATCAAAAAATTTTATGTGCCACCTATATACAAAATCCTTTACATCAATTATGTCATTTTCCCCTTCCCACAACCATAGGGAGATTTTTATCCTCATATCCCAGCTACAGGACAGTGACATTCATTCAGAGATTAATATATTGTGTAAATACATAAAAAAAACAGTTAAAGACAGAGCTGCAAGTCTGATTTTACAACTTATTAACTATACTTAAGTATATGCATATAAAACGTATTCTGAGAATTCAGTAGAATAGTAGAGGAAATTCAATAAATAAATACTGAGATACCTATCCTGAAATCTTGACAAATAACAAAGGCAAAGATAGGATGGCAGTAATGAATCAATACTATTCAGATTAGAGCACTGTGTCATCACCCCCGATTTGGGCCAAGATCATGTAGTTGAGTCATGCCTAGAAATAACCAGTGGTAAATAATTGATTCCCTTAGGGGAGGCTGGAGCCAGGCCATCTGGGATGCTGGCCAAAAGGTTGTTATCCCTGAAGCCAACCAGGGCTGGGACTATAAAGCTTCCAGAAGCAGTTAGAAATGGAGAAGCCCACGGAAAAGAAAAGTGTCTTTGTAGAGTACACTTTAGACAAAGTCTAAGCTACCCAAGTGACTTTAAGATAAAGTCCCAAAGGAGAATTTGGGAGAACATGTGGAACAATCCAACGGTACAGCTGGAAATAAATCAGAAGAGAATGGGAAGCAGAAACGGAATCTACAGTGCCTAAGGACATGGAACAAGACGGGTAGTAATAGAGAAATATTGGCACTTTGATTATGCATGTGGTGTGGTAAAATGGGACCCCCAAGACATAACCATTTAACCTTCTTATAAACTAATATTAACCTAAATTCATTAAAATATAATAAAACAAAATATGTCCTTAACCATGCATATCACTATATGATTAGCTTCTGACTAATGCAATCTCTATTATGGTGGCTAGACCTAACATCTATTTCATAGCAAGAGTATTTAGTCTTTCTCTTACTTGATCAACAGAGACTGCTCCTCAACCCACTCTTTTTGTAAATGCCTGTTTAATCTACCCCTGTACTTTCCATTGCAGACACTCCTATCTGTTAGTCTAGTGTATAACACTAGACTAACAGAGTTTCCTAAAGTTGATCATGTGTGGGTAGCCATCCAGAGACAGTACTCTGGAAACTCTAATGCACAAAAAAATTAAGTCCTAGGATGAGGTAAATATAGGGATATCTATAAACACAGTCACACACTGAATACTTGGGGTTAGAACTTTAATATTTGAATTTTGGAAGGATGTAATGAAGGTCATGAAAGATGCCTTTGAGTGATTAATTCAACACTGTGCTATTCCAAGTTTTTTTTTATTGCAAGGCTGCGTTAGATTTTTAATCTATACTATTCTCTACTTCAGAACAATTAATAGTGCTTAGTGCATCACAGTAAATCTTTTGAAACCAAAAGTGATAGCTTCAAGAAAACAATTAGCCAAAGGAAAACTTAGAGTAATGCAATGGGCCTTATGTAGTAGAAAAATATTCTTGCATTTTATATGACATGGATTTGATCTCTAGCACTGGAGAGGGAATGGAAAGGGAGAGGTGTGTGTCTGTGTGTGTCTGTCTGTGTGTCTGTGTGTCTGTGTCTATGTGTCTGTATCCATGTCTGTGTCTGCATCTGTGTCTGTGTGTCTGTGTGTATTTGTGTCTGTGTCTGTCAGTGTGTCTGTGTCTGTCTGTGTGTCTGTGCCTGTGTGTCTGTGTCCATGTCTCTCTTTGTCTGTGTGTGTTTGTGTGTCTGTGTCTATCTGTGTCCGTATCTGTGTCTGTGTGTCTGTGTGTGTCTGTGTCTGTGTCTGTCTGTGTGTCTGTGTCTGTGTCTCTGTGTTCGTGTCTGTATCTGTGTCTGTGTGTGTCTGTGTATGTCTATGTGTCTGTGTCTGTCTGTGTGTCTGTGTCTGTGTCTCTGTGTTCGTGTCTGTATCTGTGTCTGTGTGTCTGTGTCTGTCTGTGTGTCTGTGTCCATGTCTGTCTGTGTCCATGTCTGTCTGCATCTGTGTGTCTGTGTGTGTGTCTGTGTCTGTCTGTGTCAGTGCCTGTGTCTGTATCTGTGTCTGTGTGCATTTGTGTGTGTCTGTGTCTGCGCCTGTGTCTCTGTGTTTGTGTCTGTATCTGTGTGTGTTTTTGTGTTTGTGTGTCTGTGTCTGTCTGTGTGTCTGTGTCTGTCTGTGTGTCTGTGTCTGTGCCCATGTCTGTGTCTGTATCTGTGTCTGTGTGCGTTTGTGTGTGTCTGTGTGTGTCTATGTCTGTGTGTCTGTGTCTGTCTGTGTGTCTGTGTGTGTCTATGTCTGTGTGTCTGTGTCTGTCTGTGTGTCTGTGTGTCAATGTCCGTGCCTGTGTCTGATTCTGTGTCTGTGTATCTGTGTGTTGTGTGTGTATGTGAAGAAAGGGGGTAGGGGAAGAAAAGAGAGTGGGAGAGAGGAAAGAAATACAGAGAAAGGAAGGAAGGAAGGAAGGAAGGAAGGAAGGAAGGAAGGAAGGAAGGAAGGAAGGAAGGAAGGAAGGAAAGGAAGGAAGGAAGGAAGGAAGGAAGGAAGGAAGGAAGGAAGGAAGGAAGGAAGGAAGGAAGAAAGGAAGAAAGAAAGAAAGAAAGAAAGAAAGAAAGAAAGAAAGAAAGAAAGAAAGAAAGAAAGAAAGAAAGAAAGAAAGAAAGAAAGAAAGAAAGAAAGAAAGAAAGAAAGAAAGAAAGAAGTTACTCCTGGGATCAATCAGAAGTCAAATAGCAAACTGGCTACACAGGAACCCATCAAAAGGAAACCATCTCTAGTCCTAATTGCTGTAAACTTCTGAAATCATGAGGACAGGAAGATAAATTTTGAAAACTTGTTTTCATAACAGTGATTTCAAAGTTTTCTTGCCTCTAGAAAGTACTGTTTTGTTGCGTATATGAAAGGTGAAGAGAAAGAGTTCAAAAGGGAAAACAACACAAATAATGTTAAGACTCCCGGTTTCACATAAGACTCCATAGAATATTTTAATAATAAGATTTAAATAACCATGAGAAAATCCCAGGGACCGAAGAGATAGTACAGCAGGTAGGGCACTTGGGCCATTGGCCAACCAAGGTTTAATTCCCGAGATTCCCATATGGTACCTGGAAAACCATGTGGAGTAAATTCCTGAGTGCAGAGCCAATAGTAACCCCTAACGATCACTGGTTGCAGCCCCAAAATAAAGCAAAGAAAAAGGAAAAAGAAATAGTCCAATGTCAAATAAATAGTTTCAAGCAAAAATGACAAAACAAATTTCCTCATAAAATGTTGGACTGGAGCAATAATAGGATCCATAGGGCCTTGCCCAAGGCCAAAGAAGTTTTGATCCTAATATGCCTAAAGTCCTCCAAGAGTGATCCTTGAATACAGAGCCAGGAGTAAGCCCTGAGCACTACAAAATATGGCCCCCAAACTGAAAAAAATAAATTAAATAAAACATAATCAACAAGGGAGAAAGGCACAACTTAAACAAAGGGAATATCTAGTATCTTAAATAGCAATCTCTACAGCTGAAGTAATTCTCTACAAGAGTTTGGAACATTGCCATTTAAATGAAACAGTGCAAGTAAATTTTCATCAAGTGCATGTCACCAAAGATCAAAACCAAGAGATGGAGTGAATTCTGATGGAGCTGGGGTAAAAGAATATTTTAAAATATAGGAAGAACAAAGAAAAAATTGAGACACAGTCTGAGGAGATGACCCCATGAGACACATGCCTTGCAGATCCCAGGTTTGATCCCCTGCCATACATGTGCCCCAAGCTTCAAACCCCAAAACATTACTAGAAGATCCTATGTTTAAAATATCGTTCTGAGTGGGAGTGTTTCTGTGGGTTTGCAGTATAACATAAAAAGATGATATAGATAGGCAGAGAAGGAAATTTTAGTCTAGTACCTCTGGCTATGAAGATGAAGGAGAAAGTTACAAAACTACTGCAATAAAACCATTTGAAATCAATTTCTTTGAAGAATGTCATGGATATCCTTATAGGGACCTCATTGAATATGTGTAAAGCTCTAGGGAGTATTACCATTTTGAAAATGCTAATTTTCCCAATCCATAAGCAGGGAATGTGTTTCCATTTCCCTCATATACTCTTGAAATTTGTATGGAATAATAAACCCCCCACGATAGCTAAAGCAATTCTTGGCAAAAAGAAGATGGGAGGCATCACCTTTCCCAAATTCAAACTGTACTACAAAGTGGTAGTAATTAAAACAACATGGTATTGGAGTAAAAACAGACCTGTGGACCTATGGAATAGAGATGAGTATCCTGACAAACATCCTTAAATACATGATCGTTTAATCTTTGATAAAGAAGGAAAAGTACAAAATGGATTAAGGAAATCCTCTTCAAGAAGTGGTGCTGGGAAAAATGGGCAGTGTAAAAAACTGAATTGGAACTCTGTTTAACACCATGCACAAAATTCTGATCAAAATGAATTGAAGATCTCAATATCAGACCTGAATCCATAAAGTATGCTAAAGAAAATACAGGTAAAAACCTCCCGTCATTGAAGCTAAAGGCATCTTCAAAGATAAAACACTACTAACAAAGCAATTGAAAGCAAAGATAAACATACAGGACTATGTGAAACTAAAATCTTCTATACCTCAAAAGTAAAGGTTACCAAGATATAGAGACAGTCCACAGAGTGGGATAGAATATTCACCCAATACCCATCTGATAAGTAGTTAATATCCAGGATGTACCAGGCACTGGTAGAATCTTACAAGAAGAAAACAGCCAACCCATTAAAACCTGGGGAGAAGACATGAACAGAAACTTTGACAAAAAAAAGAAATTCAAATGGCCTAAATGCATATGAAAAAAGTGGTCAACATCACTGATCATCAGGGAGATGGAAATTAAAACAACAATGAGATATCAGCTCATACCACAGAGACTGACACATATACAAAAGAGCAAGAACAACAAGTGCTGACTTGGATGTGGGGAAAAGTGGACTCTCATCCATTGTGGGTGGGAATGTCGACTGGTACAGCCTTTTGGAAAACAATATGGACATTCTTCCAAAGACTAGAAATTGAGTTCCCATTTGACCCAGCCATGCTGCCCCCAAAAAACACACACACAGTGGAAACACCATCTACACTTCACAGCACTATTCAAATAGCCAAAATCTGTAAAAAAACAGAGTACCCAAGAACAGACAACTGGATAAAGAAACTTTGGTACATCTACACAATAGAATGCTATGCAGTGTTAGAAAAAAAATCTAAGTTGTGAAATTTGTCTATAAATTGATGGGCATGGAGAGGATCATGCTGAGTGAATTAGCCAGAGGGTAGATATAAAATGACTGCATGATACCAATATCCAAAGCCAGGCAAATCATGGATCAGGAGGTCTTATCAGTGGGTGGAATCTACTGCAAGTGTGTGGTAGTCAGATGCTAGGTAAGACAGAGAAAGGAACAGTGTACTAATAATTGTAGGAAATGATAATACCAGCCTAAACTGAGCATTGAATGTAGGCAAAGGGATATACATGATAACCTATAAGTGCATATATTGCAAGCCACAAAGCCACAATGTGTAAGAGAAGGAAGAGAGAGAGAAAGACAGAGAGAAAAAGACAGAGAGAGAGAGAAGAGGCAAAGTGCCTGCCATAGAGGCAGACTGGGGGAGAGGGGGAGGAATCAGGGGACATTGGTGGTGGGAAATGGGCACTGGTGGAGGGATGGGAACTGGAACACTGTATGTATGACTGACACCCAAACATGAACATCATTGTAACTGTCTATCTCACGTGGTATAATAAAAAAATGACAAAAAAACATTTGGAATCAGTGACTGCTTCCAACATTTGTGTCCATAGTGACGCTGTTGAGGAGACTTAACTTTTGATATATCTTGCAGGTGGAACCAACTGATTCGGGTTGACTAATAACTTGGATATGGGTATGAAGAAGAAAATAGGTGAAGAATCAATGAAAATATAAGATTTGGGGACCTAATTATCTGAAGGATATAGTTTTCATTAAATGAATATTCCCAAGAACCAATTATAATCACCTTTGTAATTGTATGTTTCACTGTGGTATAATAAAAAAGAGAAATAAAAAAATAAATTAAAAAATGAATATTTATTTATATACCTATTACCTACACTCACTTAGATTAATCATTTTCTAGAAATTATTTTAGTTGTAAGTTGACACCTTACAAAAATTATGTGCTTCAGCACCTAGACACATACAGGCATGTCATTGATTCCTTAATAACTGTAAGAATGAAATGTGTATACAGAATAAAATTAAGTATTTTACTTCTCTGTAAAGCCTGTCTCTTAAAAAGACATTCCTTTCACATTACCTTGGTAATAAAAGGAGTTTTGCAGAATGAAAAGTTTTATACAATTAGATAGTAATGGTATTAATTCAACCTGAAATGCTATTTACTTTGGTTCTCTTGATGAAAGACGCATAGAATAACACAGACTTCTTACAAAAAAGAAAAATAAAATTAGAAGTTACTTAAGAGGTTAAAGAAGGCTGCCAAAGAAAGAAGGCCCATCAGAAGCGTGTGTGCAATGTTTTACTGTGAATGGCATGCCTTTAAACTGTAAGTTTTTTCAGCTTTCAAATAAATACAGGTAAGGTGTGAGTTACTATTATACTTAGGGATAAATTAACTGAGCATTTATAGAGAGAAAAATACTAGTGATCCAGAGGTTTGACTAAATCTGAATAAAATCAAAGAAATGAATGCCACTTCTAGAAAAGTTTCTTTATCCAGTCATCAGTTCTCTGACACACTGGTTATTTTCAAATTCTGGCTATTGTGAATAGTGCTGCTATGAAAATATAAGTGCAGATGGTGTTTCCTCTGTGTGTTTTTGGCTTCCCAGGGTATATTCACAGGAGTGGTATGGCTGGGTCAAATGGGAGCTCAATGTCTAGTCTTTGGAGGAATGTCCATATTGTTTTCCAGAAAGGCTGCACCAGTCGACATTCCCACCCACAATGGATGAGAGTCCCCTTTTCCCCGCATCCACACCAGCACTTGTTCTCTCTCTTTTGGATATGTGCCAGTCTCTGTGGTGTAAGATGATATCTCATTGTTGTTTTGATTTGCATCTCTGTGATGATTAATGATGATGAGCATTTTTTCATATGTCTTTTGGTCATTCAAATTTCTTCCTTGTTGAAGTTTCTGTTCTTTTTCTTCTTCCTATTTTTTATGGGGTTGGTTGTTTTCTTCTTGTCTATCAGTGCCTGACATATCCTGGATATTAACCCCTTATCAGATGGGTATTGGGTGAATATTCTTTCCCATTACGTGTACTGTCTTTGTATCTCGGTCATTGTTTCTTCTGAGGTGCAGTATCCACTACATTTCTTGTATTGCAATTTATACTATTATTCTGCTTTTATTATCATTCCGAAGTTTAATCTGTCTACCAAAATGAACTATGAGCCTCTTGAAGACAAAGTACCTCTAGCTTATTCTTCAGTATCTGATATGTAATAGATAGGGACATCATGTTGCTTACTGATTTACCTTTATCTATTTAGTAATAATATATTTACTTTCTTTTCATTATCAAGATTAGTTATTTAACAATAAACTAAATAAAAGCAATCCTTAAAAAATACTATTCTTTGGAAAATATGTATGTGGAAATGACCATTACTAAAGAATTATGAAAGAAAAAGTTATTGAGAAAAACAAGTAGATTGTTTTGATGCTTTTCATTGTTTTTTCTAACCATGTTTATTTTACTTTCTATGCATCTCGAATCTCAAACACATATAACTATATACAACCACAAATAAGAGTAATTTATCAAATAGAGACAATATAAAATTCTAGAGAGTCGTTTTAGTACCACTCTCTAAGAAAATTTCCCCACCAGAGTCTACTCTCAGCAACATTCAATCACTTCAATGTTGCATTGATCCAAACTCACCAGTGCTCTAAAGAAAGTGCTCTATCACTTTCTTTTAGGTTCTGTGCTATAGGGAAAGATTCTTTAAAACAAACAAGGTCAAATTCAAAGTATCTGAATATGTAAACATATTTTGCCTTATCACCAAGATCATTTTCACTTTACTTCTTTAAATGTTTTGCTATGAATTGATAAAAGTGTTGACACTTACTGAAGCAATTTTTAATTGTCAGGTAATAAACCCACAGAGCTACAGTCATTTTTCGCAGGACAATGGAAACAGCCCAAATATCACAAATCTTGACAACAGAACCTAAGCATTAAACGATGTGAGATAATGTACATGAGACTAGCTTATAAACTCTAAAACTCTAAGGATATACAGGATCAGATGACATGACTACAGACTACCCAATGCAAGATTTACATTTCATTTATGCATATTTACAGTAAGAAAAACTAAAAAAAAGTTTTAAACAACTCATTGCAAGGAACATACCCCAAGGGAAAACCATTATTTATTTGCCTGGTGTATATACGGTACACTTATGCCCATGCCATTGCCCTTCCCCAATAGTACCATTTAGTACAAACAGAGAAATAATTTGTTTAGCTATATAATCAGGAGAGGCTGCACACAATAAAAGAAAGCATTCTGGTTTTTAAATGAATAAAAATTGATTGTGTCCCTATAAAAACTAAATTGGCAGAGTGTTAACTGCATTTCACATAAACATCTGTAGCGGGCTGCGCTTCTCCGCTGTGTGTAATGCAATATGGGACACTTAGGGATAAATGCTTCCTCCAGATGAGTTCAGGGAGATTTTCTAAAAGCGCCTGATGAGATTGTAAAAATTGGATTAGTCAGGACTGCTAATGACACTTAAAACAAAGGGAAATCTTTAAACAAAATTATTTTGCACTTCTCTCTTGATAAATTATATGCAAATCAGTGTTGAGTGAAAAATGTTTGCCTTGAAGGTAAATTCACGCTAATAACGAAAAGGTCATCCTGATTTAAACACAGTACCTCTCATCAGGGGGACTTTCTGATGAACTACATTATTTCTTTTTGGTAAACTAGTCTGATAAACAGTATGATGTTAGAGTCATTTATATTTCATTGTAAAGCATCCCTGAGAATGATAAAACTATGATATATGATTTCATATTATGCTTCAATTGTTTGTATATATCTATATGTGGATAAACACTTAATGTTCCATAAAAATGTATATACACACATATGCTTTTAAGCTACCAAAGTTTCCATTTTTCAGTCCATTTGTTTGAGGGAAAGCTGTTGTTTCAGCCAGGATTTCTTATAATTTTGGCACATATTGTTCTTGGCAAGTATTTTTTTTTTAAATCTAGTCCTGGTAGTTCAAGCAAATATTTTTATATTACTATTCCTTCTATGAAAGTATCTTGCACTGTATTAGAAGGAGCACAGTTCAAGCTCTCCCTGGTGCTAACCTAAAACAAGTAGTATTTTAAAAGGATGTTTCACAAGTAACATGAGACTTGTTCTCTAAATCTCAGTTTCTCTATTTCGAAAGTACTTAATGCAATTAAGTTTTTAAAAGACGAATATGCAGAGTTTTAAGGTTTCTTTCAATTTTAAAATAATGTAACATGTCAATAAAATGAGATATACATAGCTGAATATTAAGCAGGTATTCTATCTGGTATATTGTCATTATTATTTTTATTATTTTTCAATAAATTTAATGTTATGTCAAGTTCACTTGTATCACTTGTCTTCCCGTTGATCATCGATTTGCTCGAGCGGGCTCCAGTAACATCTCCATACGTCCTGTCACATGCTAATGTAGCCCAAGAGCATCTGCTTGCTGCAGGAACATAAAGAGCCTCAAACCATTCCATCAGGTCATGGGAATGAGGTCTATAATTGTAATGAGGTCTATAATTTTTTATTATCATAATAATAATAAAGAGCCTCAAACCATTATGGCAAGTTGTTTTAAAATAGAGACACTAGCACAAGAGAGAGTACAGTGGGTTAGGCACATGCCTTGCTTGTGGCTGACACAGGTTCAGTCTCCTGACAGCCCAGATTGACCCCCTGAGCTAGCCAAGAGTGATCCCTGACAATAGAGTGAGGAGCAAGCTCTGAGTGCCATGAAATATGACCCTAAAACTAAAAAGCAAACAGAACACTAGATTAAGAGACTGTAACTAGTGAAATAATTTCAATAGACCAAAAGCCCAAGAAATTATAAGTTAGAAAACCTATTTAAAAGGATATACATACTATACCACACAGTCCACAGGGTTTTTGTTCATTTTGCAGGAGTGGGTTGGGTAGGTTTGGACCACACACTGCTGTAGTCAGAGACTATTCCTGCCTTTATGTACAGGGGTCATTCTGGCAGTGTTGGAGTAGGGGGGAAGAACATGTGTTACAGGGATAGACCTGATCAGCTGCATGCAGGCTAAGTATTAACTCCTGCACTAGATTTCAAACCTCAAAATATGTTTTTTGAATTAGTAATACTGGTTTATAACACTACATAGGCTTCAGATATACAGCACGATAAGTCAATATATGTCTGTGTGTGTATATATACATATATACATACATATATAGAAAACTGGCATTAATTCACATTTATTTTTTTTTAATATCAAAGATTATCTACCACTATTTTGGTGCACTAAGACTAGCTTTTAGAACACAATAAAACAATGCATAAAAACATAACCATAGCCTATTTCTTTTATCACTATATAATAGCCTGTTTGAATAAATTAATTTATAGTATATGATAAAAAACTTACAGTTTATAAGTAAATTAGAATGTTTACTACCATATGGTCCCAACCCAAAAATGCCATAACATAAATCACAGTTCTTTGAGAATCATGAGATCTCATGGAAAAAATAAAAGTCACTTGAAATAATGATATTAAAGAGTTTGATATAGGCAAGAAGTGCTCTCAGAGTTGATCAATGGAGAGGAAATAATGGGTGATGACCTCATAAATGATGTGGAGATTGTTACAGTGATGCCTGCACTATGGAGACTATGTGTAGATGGAGAAAAAGCAGTAACCAAATGGAGGCCCAACAGTAACTGTCATGAGCACACACTAGCTTGGTCATATGAGAACTCTGTAGCAGGAGAGTCTGTTCTGGGTACAGAATACATGGTAATGGAATAATAAAAAACAATGCAAACACTTTACCCATGTTCCATCCCTGGCAACCCATATGGTTCCCTTGTCCCCTACAGGAGTGATGCCTGAGCAAAGAGCCCAAAGACAAACTTGAGCGCTTTTGAAAGGAAAAAAACTTTAAGGAAGAATTGTGCAGTTTGGACAACATTTTCCTGGATCTTACAGATTAAAGAAACAATAAACAATATAGTCTGAGGTAAAAATTCTTGAGAAATAAAATACTGGCCACTACAGTCAATAGATCAGACCCAGGTATCAGCAAACTTTAAAGGAGCTCACCACACTGGGAATCGGGACCACTGATGGTGGGAAATGGGCACTGGTGGAGAGGTGGGTGCTGGAACACTGTATGACCGAAACCCAAACATGAACATCTTTGTAATTGTAGATCTCACGGTGGTATAATAAAATATTTTAAAAATAAAAAATTAAATAAAGGAACTCACCACACTGTACCCAAAAGATGATGTTTTGATCCAGGACATTAATCTTGAATGAGCAAGGTCAGTGATTGCCTTAATGGCTTGGTAAAATCACATTTCAGAAATGTTAATACCTTTTTCCATGTTCACTCTATGAGGTATTTTACTAAGTTGAAACCAGACCCAAAATGCTTAACTGCCTTTTCAAAATTCTTTCCTAGGTGCTACTTCTCAAGTTCCCATCTCCTCTAAAATCAACTGCTTAACAAATTGAGCTTATTTTGCTTCGAATGAATGGGATAGACTGTGAATGGATAGGTGTGAGAAGAAATGAAATAAACTTCACGATAATTGCTCTAAGTTGGAGTTTCACACTCATGTTGTGAAATGCTGGCCATCAGGTTTGTGTCCCAGGATACACTTGGAGTGCTAGTAAAGGTTTTTCTTTCAAATCATAAGTCTTGGAAGAGCATTTCAAGTAAGATTTATATATTTCAATTCATTTATTCAATAAATGCTCACTTGACTCCACTATCATTTCTTACCTAGATTTATTTACCTGGCTTGCCATTTATTCTGGTGTCAATGGCACGGAAATAGAGTTCTAAAGCCTAATGGGCTCTGTCATTCCCACCTATATTGATACAGTGATTTAGTAATTATACCTAAATTGCAAGAATATTTGTTAACTTATCATCCCCAAAACATTCCCCAAGGTCATCAAAGTTTTAAAGGAAGTACAGTGAGAAAATTTATCATTTATGACAAGATTCTCAGCTCCTCCACTAAACTAGCTTGCGACTTAGTTCTGATTATGAATAGACACACAGGTAATTAAGCAAATTAAAATGGGCTCAGGAGTATAAAAATGTCTTTAACATGTCTTGGCACATATTACTGTTCTTATCTGTGATTATTTTTTTAAATTCAAATGAGTTATGGATTCTAGAATATAAATATATATTCTAGAGTTCCCATGTATAACTTTGTAGTGTTGGTAACCGTTTTCTCTTTAGAAGAAATAGGAGAAGGTCATCTGAGCAGATTAAAATAGCCTATGAAAATAATGGAGGTGTGAGGCAACAAGACAGGAACTGCTCGTTCTAGCTGGAGCCGTAAGTAGTAGAAGTAGAAGCCAAGTTGCAAAAGACCCTGTATGCTAAATTAAGGGATTTGAGTGTAGTATTTAAAGCTATAGGAAACCAGTAGATGATTTTACGATGGGACCATGACAAGATCAGCTTTATGGTTTAGAAAGATCATTTGGGATATGGCAATAGAAAAGTAATTTTGAAGTACAACGAGCAACAAAGGTAGGAAGTGACAGTAATCTGAACTAAGATAGAGTGATTAAGGTGATACCATGAGTTAAAATCAAGTAATTTTTAAGTAAATCTATGACTCGATAGCTCATTAGTTATGGAATATGCGTGAGATAAAGTACATGATGACACAAACCTGAAGTCTGGGGCAGCTATGTCAAGGAGAGATCATTTTCTGTGATGGGAAAGTAAACTTGAAATAATTTCAAAGGTGGAGGTTACGAAGTTCATGTTCGGCTCTACTAAGTCTACAATGAGAGTTATCTGGTTATGGGTGTTCAATAGGCATTTGGATATGCCCTTGTAGTTTATGCATTAAGTTCTTATTTTCATCTCTACCTAAGGCCACCATAAAAAATTAGTTTTGTTAATCATGGGCAATTGGACTCTATTTTCTGTGAATGTGCATGTGTTTAAACATATTGGATTAATTAGAACATAAAATTGATGCAACTAGTCAATGAATAGAAAAATATTCGCTGGTGTTAATTGTAGAGATGAATTCCACAATACTACTAGCACACATTAAGTTGGGTAGGATTTAAAGCATATTATTTATTAATGGGGTGATGGTATAGTAAAATCCAAGTTATTTTGTTCCCTGATAATAAAAATATAAATTATCAAATTGTCCTCAAAGATGGTTTGTCCCTTTATATTAAAATCTTTCAAAGATTACATGATTTTTGCTCAGTTAATCCACACGTGGAATAATAGTACATACATGTTCTATTATGGCAACAAGTTATAGTACCAGTATAAAACAGCAACAAATAATAGTACCAGTATAAAATAGCAAAAATATAACAAAAATTAAGATATTGGTTCTAATGAGTTCATTATATCATCATTTTAAATGGTATCTTCAGAGAATATTGAAATATATGAGAAAATAATCCAATATAAAGAATACATATAGTGTCGGGTATGCTAGGCATCCTGACAAAATCCAGGAGTAGGGTGAGGGGTTCCCTTCTGCCCCAGGGATTGGTGGTCAGTGGACAGAGAAAAACGTGAGAATCCAGCAAGTTTTAAAAGGCTTTACTCTCACAGGTTCTGGTATAAAATCCAACAATAGGAAAACCCCAGACTTTGTGTTCCGGCTGGGCCCTGGAAACATGTAGGTTTAGAATCCTCGGCCAAGATGTCCACTACCACATGTTAAAGCCTAACAGAGAGGAGAACGGAGAGGAAAGGCAAAAGCAAAGAGAAGCCAAAATGGCCAAAAAAGCCCTTTCTCCTTTCTCTCAGCTTATTTTATAGATCTAAGTCCACTAAAATCTTCCAGCCCAGCCCCTCATGGGCTGAACTATGTAGAGATGAAGCCAGGTAAATGACCCTCTTAAAATGCATATCTTCAGATAGAACTTTACAAGAAGAAAACAGCCTACTCCATCAAAAATGGGGAGAAGAGATGAACAGAAACTTCGACAAGGAAGAAATTTGAACGGTCAAAAAGTCATATGAAAAAAAATGCTCACCATCGCTAATCATCAGAGAAATGCAAATCAAAACAACAATGAGATATCATCTCACACCACAGAGACTGGCACATATCCAAAAGGGCAAGGACAAGAAGTGCTCCTGTGGATGGGGGAAAGGGGACTTTCATCCATTGTTGGTGGACATGTCGACTGGTACAGCCTTTTGGAAAACAACTGGACATTCTTCCAAAGATTAGAAATTGAGCTCCCATTTGACCCAGCCATATCACTCCTGGGAATATATCCTGGAAAGACAAAAACACACAATGGAAATATCATCTGCACTTTTGTTTTCATAGCAGCACTATTCACAATAGCCAGAATCTGGAAACAACCAGAGTGTCCAAGAATCGATGACTGGATAAAGAAACTTGGTACATCTACACAATGGAATACTCTGAAGGTGTTAGGAAAAATGAAGTTATGAAATTTGCCTATAAATGGATGGACATGGAGAGGATCATATTGAGTGAAATTAGTCAGGAGGAAAAAGATATAGAATGACTGCATTTATTTGCATGACATAAATATACATATATACATATCACGATACCAAAATCCAAGGTCATGCAAAATGTGGATCAGGAGGTCTTGTTAAAAGGTGGAAATTACCACAAACGTGTGGGAGTCAGAAGTTAGGTAAGAAAGAGAAGGGAACAATGTGCTAATAATTGTCTAAAGGGCTAATACCAACCAAAACTGAACATTAAAAACAGGCAAAAAGATACACATGATAACCTCTAAGTGTATGTATTACAATCCAAAATATGTAAGAGAAGGAAGAGAGAAAGAGAGAGAGAGAGAGAGAGAGAGAGAGAGAGAGAGAGAGGAGTGATAATAAACCTTCCATAGAGGCTGGCTATGGGAGGGGGGAGGGAGTCGGGGACATTGGTGGTGGGAAACGGGCACTGGTGGAGGAATGGGTGCTGGAACACTGTATGACCAAAACCCCCAACCATGAACATCTTTGTAATTATATATCTCATGGTAGTATAATAAAATATTAATAAAAAATGCAGATCTTCAGGTGGGCCCTATGACTCAAGCTTCACAAATGCCAGAGCTGACTCCCTGGGGTAAAAACTCTCTAGCAGAATTAGAAGGGGCTGCATCTCTGAACCAGAAAGCAGTTCAGAATATAATTTGTAGAGAATGACATTGATACTTCTTACTATGAATATATAATCAGCTAATTCTAGACTCTAGATCCCACTAAGGTCCAAATTCTGTCAGAATAATTCACTTTGGCATTACCTTTAGAATCAGAGACAAGTCCATTTGTCCAGAGGCATACTGGCATGTCTCTTTGAACTAGGAGAATTGATTACATTATGGTTGATACAACATGGTCAAATACTCTTGGAATATCTATATGTATAGCCCATGTGGGAACCCATGGGGGGCAAGAAGATTATAGAACTAGGGCAAGTGAGATTCACAATATTCATGATAAAAAATTCATGCTGTATAAAAAATTATAAACTCAATCCACTTCTGCCAAGTTCCCATTGTGTCTGCTCCAGAGATTCCCTAAAGGCAGGTAGTAGCTCTTCATATAAGCTAAATGTAGCCGGAGCCTAGGGCTCAGTAGGGCATGTCACCCAACAACCACTTGTCACTTGTATCACTTGTCTTAGCATTGATCATAGGTTTGCTAGAGTGTGCACCAGTAGTATCTCCATATGTCCTTTCACAAGCTAGTGTAGCCCAAGGGCATCGGCTCGCTCCAGGAACATAAAGAGATTCAAATCATTCCATCAAGTCATGGGAATGAGGTCTATAATTATTACTGGTATTTGTCATATCAAATACAACAAGTGTATCTTGCCAGGCTTTGCCCTGTGGGTGGGATACTCTTGTAGTTACATATAATCTCGAGCATTTATTGATGAACCGTATGGCCACAAAATGGCCGCACAAGCTAGGCTGTGATCAGCTCTTCTGCTGGGTGGAGCTCTGATTCTGATGAGAGGGGAGTCCGATGTAGAAAATGGTGGCCCTAATGGTGTGGGGGGTTCCTCTGGCTTCTTGCAAGGCTCTGCTGGGGTGGCAGGCCAGGGCTAGAACCCGCCATCCCTCCTGGGTGCCTCATGAACAGCTCGGCACAGGAAAAGCCAGTAGCAGCTCTGCCACATGTCTGTGAGCCTCTGGATAAGCGTACCAGTGCTGGGCTGGAAAAAAAAACTGCTGCAGAGCGGGTCTTGGCAAGCCGGGCTGTGTTTGGTTCTTCTGCTGGGTGGAGCTCTGATGAGAGGGGAGTCCAGATGTGGAAAATGGCAGCCTTGATGGTGTGGGGGTTCCTCTGGCTTCTTGCAAGGCTCTGCTGGGGTGGCGGACCAGGGCTAGAACCTGCCATCCCTCCTGGGTGCCTCATGAACAGCTGGGTACAAGGAAAGCCGGTAGCAGCTCTACTCCATGTCTGTGAGTCGCACCCAACAATATAGCATATAAAACTATGTGTGAGACATATTTGAAGACATTTTTAAATATAAGAAATACAAGCATATTCACACAACAAAAATTAATGTATAAAACCAGCCTGTTTAAGAGTTTGTGAGAAATAGTCGTTATTTTTTCTAAATTCCCTTTTCATCCAAATCTCTCATAAACAGTTTTCTTTCTTTAAAACTGTTGATATATAGTTCAGCTTGGAAGATGGGCACTGGTGGAGGGATGGGTGCTGGAACACTGTATGACCAAAACCCAAATTTGAACTTTTTAATTGTATATATTTGTAATTGTATATCTCACAGTGGTATAATAAAAATACTTTTTAAAAAGGAAGGTAATAGTCATTATTATATATTATAGTATGCTACCCGAAGGCAGAGCCTGGCAAGCAACCCGTGTCGTATTTGAAATGCCAGATACCAGTAACAATTATAGACCTCATTCCCATGACCTGATGGAATGGTTTGAGGCTCTTTATGTTCCTGGAGCAAGCAGGTGCTCTTGGGCTCTACTTGCATGAGACAGGTCATATGGAGATGTTACTGGTGCCCGCTCGAGCAAATCGATGATGAACAGGAAGACAGTGGATAGTCATTTATTCCCTCATCTAGAAAACATCAGTGAATTAAAAACAAATATATTACTTTTATTGATTTATGAAGATTTTTGTCTCCTATTAGAAATTCACAATAGGTCATTTTACATATAATTAGCATACACAAAGAGTGTAATTTTTCTTAAATCATGGACTTGAATTTGACTTGCTTCAACTCGGAATTATAGGTTCCTATTCTGTCCAAGTTAAATCTCACCCTTGTAAACTTAGAATGAGTATCTAAGTGTGCAGATATTTCAGTTTTCAGATAGGAAGTAAATATCTTGTGCTAGATGAATATATTGACTCCTTTTTTTTTCTTTTTCTTTTGTTTTTGGGACCAACCTAGTCCTCAGGACTAACTCCCTGTCTATGCTCAGGGATCACTTCTGGGAAAGATAGGGGATCATATGTTGTGTAAAGAATGGGCTCCAGTTCAGCTGCATGAAAGGCAAGCACACTACTCAGGTACTACTTATATAGGCCCCCTTAATTATATTTTTTAAATAACTATCTAGAAAAACATAAATATAGATCACTGGGACTAAACAGGAAGTACAAAAAAATGAATCCATAGAGATCACTTGACATCCCGTTATTCATAGATTTGCTCGAGTGGGCACAGGTAACATTTCCATTTGAGCCTATCACATGCTAGTGTAGCCCAATGGCATCTGGTAGCTTCAGGAATAGGAAGAGTCTCAAACTGTTCCTTCAGGGTCTTGACAAGGAGGTCTAACCATCTTGTAGGTGGGCGACCTAGTAATTTTTTGACATTCTGTGGGATCCAGACGGTAATGGCTCTAGTCCAGCGGTCATCTCCAAATTGCATTACATGTCCAGCCATTCTGATTTTCGAGGCCTTGGCAAATGACACAGCGTCTATGACTCTGGAATAGCAATGTAGGTCGGAGCTCCAGATTCCTTCTTTCACTTGAGTGAGGCGTGATATTACAAGCATAGCTCTTTCGATTCCTCTTTAGGAGACCCCAATCACATTCTCATCCTGCTTTGAGGGCTCAGGTCTCTGAGGCATATGTTAATGCAGGGAGAACTGTGGTATTGAAGAGATGTGCCCGGAGCCGGAAGTACTTTTTGTCTTTTTTGCTATTTCTTCCATGCTTTTGAAGGCATTCCATGCTGCTCTCTTCCCGCTGTGCAGCTCAGGTTTTAGGCCATTCATCATGTTGACTTATTGACCTAGGTATACATAACTGCTGCATTCAGATATGCTTGTTCCATTGAGAGTGAATAAGGCCTCTGAAACAAGTTCATTTTTCATGAACATAGTTTTGCTTAGGTTCATCTGTAGACCTATATTTCCACATTCTTGGTCGAAGTCAGCCAGCATTTGTGCCACTTGATAATAATTGGTATTATTAGAACCATCAGACTTCCTTTGTAAAGACCCTGAAGGAACGGTTTGAGGCTCTTCATATTCCTGAATAAACCAGATGCCATTGGGCTACATTGGCATGTGATAGGGTCCAATGGAAATGTTACTGGCGCCCGCTCGAGCAAATCAATGAATAACGGGATTCAAGTGATCAAGTGATCAAGTGATTATTAGAACGATGTCATCAGCGAAGCGGTGGTGGTGTAGTTGCAGACCGTCTATCTTCACTCCCATTTCTTCCCATTCTAATTGTTGCATGATGTTCCCGATGGTGGTGCTGAAGAGTTTTGGTGAAATGGTATCCCCCTGCTAAACCCCTCTTTTTTGACATCGATGATCACTTCTTTGGAGAATGGTGAATCCGTAATACAGCTCATGAAGGATCTTGATGTATTAGGTTTGAATGCCCTGTTTGGCTAGGGCTTCAATGACTACTTCAGTCTCCACAGAATTAAAGGCTTTCTTTATATCAATGAACGTGAGACAGAGGGGCATCTTGAACTACCTATAAACTTCAGTGAGCTTTGTTACTGTGTGGATATGGTCGATTGTGATAAATCATTTTCAGAAGCCAGCTTGCTCACATGGTTGCCCTTCATCTAATGTTCTGCCAATCCAGTTCACAATGACTGGAGTGAACAGCTTGTAGATGACAGACAGCAGGCATATAGGGCGATAGTTGCCAATGTCGTGGATGTCTCCCTTCTTGAATAGTAGAACTGTCCTGCTGGTTTTCGAATAGGAGGGCACCTTGGATTCGACAAGTAGCGTGTGAAGAGCCGAGCCAGTGTATTGATGAGTACTGAAGGCAGATTCCTCAGGTGTTCGGTTCTGAATTTTCTAGGCCTGGTGCTGTTCCCTTCTTTACTGACGAAATGGCATGTTGGACTTCAGAAGGGAGAACGTTGGGAACGACTATCCATCCTACGGAATTAGGTATGTGTGCAGGTAGACGTGTCTATCAAATAGATCTGAGTAGAAGTCATGGATAATCTTCTCCATTGCCTTTCTGGAAGATGTGATAGGTCCATAAAGAGGTTGGAGGGCATCCATCTTGGTCTTATAGTTGGCGAAGGACAGGCGGGATTTTCAATGCTTTTCCCAGCTTCTGCTGCATCTTCCAGTATTTCTACTCTTCTCTCTTTGAGGTCTTCCTTTATTGCTTCTCTGCACTGCTTTGCAAGCTTGGATGTTAGATTTGGTCACCTGAGGCTCACGCTTTGCCCACGTTGGTGAATGAGCTTGAGAGTTTTTGAAGACAGGCGTCCTTTTGAGGCTTTTTCTCTCTCGGCATTCTTCACACCATCATGGAGATGCTGAACTAGTCAGTTGTATTCTTCATCGATGTCATAAATGATGGTATCTTCCCATGTTGCCGCAGTGGTGCCAAAGAGTTCCCAGTTGGTGGTTGTTCTAGGAGTTCTCTTCTTAAACTTTGCAGCCTTTCTCCTCGTTGCATGAAGTAGAATTGTGCACAAATGAGATCCTGTTTGGAATTTTGGCACGACAGCAACATTGGTCAGGCGAAACCGTTGATTGAAGATGATGTGGTCAATTTTATTGTGGAACTGTCCACCAGGAGATTCCCATGTCCAACATTTCGATTCAGCCTTCTGGAACTGTGAGTTCCCATGAATGGTCTTGGTGAACATCATGAACTCAGTCTCTCACCCTGTTCATTCCATTATAGGACATGGGTCCCGATGTGGAGTTCTTCGGCAGATCTACTCTGTCCTATCTTGGCATTAAAATCACCGACTATGATCTTGTAGAAGGTGTGATCTTTTTATAGAACTCCTCCAGTTCCATGTAGAATTTCTCAATTTCTTCTTCCGTGTATGTGGATGTTGGTGCGTAGACAATGAAAATAGAAATTGCTGGCAGTGGGCCACATCTCTTCAAGTGTAATCGTCCTATCTGGTTTCTTAGGCATTCCAATGAATCAATGTTCATGGCCATTTTCGTATTGACAAGGGCACCAACACCACTTTCATCACATGTTCCGAGGAACAGTTCTTCTCCTTTGTCAAAAGCGGTGTGATGCAATTGATGCCTCCTCGTCTCAGTCAGACCAATGATGTCATACTTGATTTTTTGCGCTTGCACATCAGGTCGTCAATATATGCTTCCATTGCCAGTGTACGTGCACTGAAAGTACAGATTCTCATTTTAGTCCTTCTTTGTAGCTTAGTATGGTCCTGAAATTTTATCAGGCCTTCCTTGTTCGTACTTCTTTTGCTGCCATATTAAGGGCTCTTTCAGGGTCAGGAAGATGAACATATTTTATTACTGGTTTTGGCATATTGAATACGCATTGGACAGCTTGCCAGGCTCTGCCTTGCGGGTAGTATACTCTTAGTAGCTTACTGGACTAAGCACTGCCAGGAGTAATTCCTGAGTGCAGAGGAGTAACCCCCAAGCATCGCTGAGTGTGATGTCGCTCTCCACCCTGACAAGCAGGTCATACCCAAGCCGCTCCACTTGGACACATGGCCTGTGCCCAGGTTGTCCCACTGGCGGTCCTTGATGAGCGTAGTGAACATGGCGGCTGTAAAGACGGTAAAGAAAGATGACCGCCAGGTGTCTGTAATCCTGTCTGGGGCCCCACCGGAGTGGAACAGGTGCCATAAGCCGCCCGACATCACTGTCGCCGCTTGCTGCAGCCGTGCTGCACTGCCCGCATGGACAGTCCCGGGCCCCACCTCGCCTTGTAGCGCACCTAGGCGCTATTGTCCACGCGACCCTGCGAGCTAGGCCGCACAACCGGCGCCCTCATGGCTGTTCCCGCCGCTCTCCACGCTGCCATAGGACCCGAGTCGGGGCTCTGCTCACTGCTGGGCTCCCAACTCTGCCATCGCTGCCGCCTAGCCGCTTCCCACGCCGCGGCAGCCTCCTCAGGCTGCCGCATCTTGGAAAAAAAAATCTGTATATCTGTATCGTATCATATCTGTATCATATCCATACAGATATGATAAATTATTAGATATGATAATTTAATCTGTGACCAAAGAAAAACATATAAAGGAGAAAGGACAATGTCCTCAATAAACAGTGTTGCAAAAACTACAGCCAAAGAACATGAAACTGGATTGTTGTATTACAACACAGACACAAAAAAACTCAAAATGGATTAAATATATAATTGAAAACTATGAAAACATAAATACTCTAGAGAAAATATAGATGCTAAACTACTGTTAATCTCAAGCAGTGTTCTTTCCTTTGTTTTGATTTGGGGAACATAGCCTATAATGTTAGGTGCTCTGTATTTGGAATCACTCTTACCAGTGCTCAAAGAACCACATGTGGTATTAGGGATTGAACCATTGAAAACCAAATGCAAGATAAATTGCCTTAATCCCTATACCATCTTCCAATTATAATGGTTGCTTGTTTTATATAACTCGTAATATTAGGAAAATGAAAACATAAGGATTTAATACTCAAAATACAAAAAAGAACTTATACAAACATTAACAAATAATATAATTTAAGATTTGTTCCTGTGCTGCTACCTGATCTCCCTATGCTAGGCTGATCATGAGGCATCCAGGAGGGAATGTGGGTTCTAGTCCTGGCCTGCTATCCCAAGAGAGCCTCACAAGAAGCCAGAGGAACTACCACACCATGAAGGCCGCCATTTTCTTTATTTTATTTTATTTTATTTTATTTTTATACCATCATGCAATACACAATTAAAAAGATGTTCATGATTGGGTTTCAGTCATACATTTTTCCAGCACCCATTCATCCACCAGTGCCCCATTCCCGCCACCAATATTCCCAAGTTCCCTCCTCCCTCCTCCAACCTGCCTCTATGGCAGGCACTATCTCTCTCTCTTTCTCTCTCTCTTGCACATTGTGGCTTGCCCTACAGACATTTAGAGATTATCATGTAACTCCCTTTGTGTACATTCAATGTTTAGTTCTAGTGTGGCACTAACATTTCCCATAATGAATAGAGCACTGGTATATATTATAAATTAGTAATGAATCCAGTCATTCTATATCTGTCCTTTACTTTCTGACTAATTTCACTCAGCATGATACTCACTATATCCATCCATTTGCATGTAAATTCTATGACTTCATCTTTTCTGAAAGCTGCATAGTATTCCATTGTGTAGATATATCACAGTTTCTTTAGCCAGTCTTCTGTTCTTGGGCATTCAGGTTGTTTCCAGATTCTGGTTATAGTTAATAGTGCTGCAATGAACATAGAAGAGCAGATAGTGTTTCTACTGTGTGTCTTTGGGTCTCCAGGGTATATTCTCAGGAGTGGTACTGCTGGGTCAAATGGGAGCTCAATATCTAGTTTTTGAAGAAATGTCCATATTGTTTTCCAAAAGGGCTGGACCAGTCAGCACTCCCACCAACAGTGGATGAGAGTCCCTTTCTCCCCATATCCATGCCAGCACTGGTTGTTCTTGCTCTTTTGGATGTTTGCCAGTCTCTGTGGTGTGAGATGATACCTCATTGTTGTTTTGTTTGCATCTCCCTGATGATGAGTGAATATGCCTTTTGGCCATTTGAATTTCTCCTTTTTGGAAGTTTCTGTTCATTTTCTCCCCATTTTTTGATGGGGTTGGTTGTTTTCTTCTGTAGAGTTCTACCAGTGCCCGATATATCCTGGATATTAACCCCTTATTGGATGGGATGTAAATGAATATTCTTTCCCAGTCTGTGAACTGTCTCAGTATTTGTTCATTGTTTCTTTTGAGGTGCAGAAGCTTTTAAGTTTTATATAATCCCATTTGTTTATCTTTGCTTCCATTTGCTTTGTCAGTGCTGTTTCATCTTTGAAGATGCCTTTAGATTCGATGTTGTAAAGAATTTTTCCTATATTTTCTTCTATGTACCTTATGGATTCATGTCTGATGTTGAGATCTTTGATCCATTTTGATTTGACCTTTGTGCATGGTGTTAAAAGAGGTCTAAGTTCATTTTTTACATGTAGTTGCCCAGTTTTCCTAGGACCACCTGTTGAAAAGGCTTTCTTTGCTCCACTTAATATTTTTTGCACCTTTATCAAAGATTAAGCGACCATATATTGGAGAGTGTGTTTCAGGATATTCAGTTCTATTCCATAGGTCTCCTGGTCTCTCTAAACCAATACCATTCTGTTTTAATTACGACTGCTTTGTAGTAGCGTTCAAAGTTGGGGAAATTGATACTCCCATCTTCTTTTTCCCATTTCCCAAGGATTGCTTTAGTTATTCGCGGAGTTTTATTATTCCATATAAATTTCAGGAGTGTTTGGTCAATTTCTTTGAAGAATATCATGGCTATACTTATAGGGACCGCATTGAATTTGTATAAAGCTCTGGGGAGTATTACCATTCTGATAATGTTAATCCTTCCAATCCATGAGCAAGGAATGTATCTCCATTTCCTCAGGTCTTTTTTTTTATTTCTTAAAGCAATGTTTTGTAGTTTTCTTTATACAGATCCTTTATATTCTTAGTCAAACTGATTCCTAGGTATTTGATTTTCTGTGGTGCAATTGTGAATGGGGTCGTTTCTTTAATATATGGGCAGCTATTTTCAACATCCATACTCCACAGGATTTTCTGTTCATTTTCTCCCTATTTTTTGATGGGTTTGGTTGTTTTCTTCTTGTAGAGTTCTACCAGTGCCCGATATATCCTGGATATTAACCCATTATTGGATGGGATGTAAGTGAATATTCTTTCTCAGTCTGTGGGCAAGAAAAAAAGTTGATCACTCCCCAACACAAGAGAAAAGTTGATCTCTCCCCACTGGTTGCAGCCACAAGTGGCTGCACAGTTCATCAGTAAATACATGAACTGAGGGCCTAGTACCGAGAGTATCCCACCCACACGGCAGAGCCTGGCAAGCTACCTGTGTCATATTTGATATGCCTAAAACCAGTAACAATTATAGACCTCATTCCCATGACCTGAACAAATGGTTTGAGGCTCTTCATGCTCCTGGAGCGAGCAGATGCCCTTGGGCTACACTAGCATACACTAGCATACGACGTGGAGTATGGAGTATGGAGATGTTACTGTTGCCTACTTGAGCAAATCAATGAACAACGGGAAGACAAGCGATACAAGTGAAGTGATAATTTAAGAATAAGAAGATCTAAATATACATTTCCCAAGAAGTACAAATGGTAAAGAGGCACCTGAGAAGATGATCATGACTAATCAGCATGAAAATTCAAATCAGAATATAATTAAATAGCATTTCATTCAAGCAAACTGGTTACTAAAAAAAAAGACAAGCAACAGTAAGTGTTGATGAAGATATGGAGAAAGGAAGCACTGTTGGTAGAAGAGAAATTGGTATAACTACAATAGAAAATAATAGGATCACAGAAATAAAACTGAAAGTAAAATTTCCATATAATCCAGAAGTTCTACATTTGATCATTTGTCCAAAAGAAGAATGAAAATTAACACTAATTTGAAAAGAAAATTGCACCCTTAGATTCATTTAAGTGTTACAGTAGTTGACATATATCTGGAAATAATCTAAAGGATGGATAAAGGTGTAACATATTCGCATTCCACTTGTAAATCCTTTTCACCTGAGAAATTCAACAGGAACAAATGCTGCCAGAAACACCTAGAGCTGGGTTACAGTCCTAGACATCTCAGGTCAACATTGGATTGTCCTTTCTCCTCCTGCTGGGTATATAGGTTAATTTAGTTGCACCCGTTCCAGTGCTCCTGGAGGCACACCCCATGCCACCAAGGCACACTCAGTCCTCTGTGTTTAATTATAACCTCTCCTTGTGTCCTTCTTCCCCTACCTGTTAGTCACATCACCTCCTAATCAGGCTCACCAACTTACAAATCTTCTGATGACTTTGGATTTTGTATAAGTAGGTGAAACACTGCTTTTCCTTTTGCAAGTTTCTATGTCAAAGCAATGTCCTGTTTTTTAGACACAAGAAGACCGTTAATATTATGTTTTTGTAATATAGGAGTTTATCCAGCCTGAAGTATTTACTTCTGGGCATCCATCATATTTACCTGACTTAAGCCTCCACTGCCCTTATATTGATCTTAGTCCTTTATGCCCCAAAAGGAGGGTCCTGCCATGGGACTTATATGGACCTAGGACAAGCCGCAAGCTACTCTGACCTTGATATGGAACAGGCTAAGCACCATAAGAAGTGTAATAAGTCAACAATACAGTCATGTAACGGACTCTGACATGACCCACAGAGAAGTGACTGAGTAAATACCCTGTTGGGGTTAGGAAAAAACTAACTTGGCCCGAGGACCAGAGTCTGGGATATATGGTGAGATGTCCCCAGGAATCACCACCCTTTGCCAGGAGTACTAAAAGACCATGTTAAGCTTATCCAGCGTGTGGATAAAAACCCACATCTCGCACTGTATTTATACAAAATGACTAACAACATTATTGAGAAATAAAGTCAATATAACTCCCGCGGTATTCAGGGTTTACTTCTGGTCCTCAACTTAGAGATCACTCCTAGAAGGCTCTGGGGACTGTATGTGCTACCAGGAATTGAGCCTAGGTTGGCCACATGCAAAGCAAGCACCCTAACCACTGTACTATCACTCCAGTCCAAACCAGGATTTCTGGCATGCATTCTCATCTGTTAACCCCCCAGTCTTCTAGATTTTAAACACGAATTTTACTACTCCAGTCCTTAAGCTTTCAACATTTTATGTATAGGGGAAATCTCAATGGATTATAAATTCTATAGGGTGCAGTTTCAGTGTACCTAAAAAGATTCTTCAAATATAAACTGTTAAGATCATTAGAAACCAATAGTTAAGTCAATAGTCTCAATTATCATAATTTCACTGACTGAGCAGGAAAACAAATAGTTCAGCTTTGAGTATAAGCAAAACATTGTTCCTATTTCATTCATAAAATAAGACTAATTTAAATTTATTCATTTAGACATGATTTTTGTTTGTTAGAAACTTTCTCCATTTACTTTATTCTAAAAATGTAAACCATAAGTTCTGCATTATAGAAAATAAGTTATAGAATCAGGCAAAAATAGCTTATTTTCCATGACCAAATGACTATATAATTTCAGTTTTTACAAAGTTAACAGATTTTTCATGCATGTATTTGTACAAAATAATGCTGTATATCGTGTTTTTTTATTTTAACCGAACATTAAATCAAAATCATTTTCCTGCTTCTAGGTGGGCTTCAAACAGTCATTTATGTAATTGCTTCAAAACTGTCAGTGAGAAAAGCTAGCAATATTTACAGAGCTGTTTCCATTTTCAACATTTAGATTATTTTTGGCTGTTAGAGATTTTGCAAATCATACTGCACAAAAGACCTTTCTTGAATAAATTTACCCTTTTTAGGAAAGAACAAAATTGTAGGATACATTTGCAAAATTAGTGCACAGGAGATGAAATTGCTCTAGTCTTTAATATTAATTTCCAAACAACTTTTTGTTAAACTGAATTTACATACATAAAACACAATACCATGATTATGCTTTTATGTATCAAACACTGGAGGAAAGTAGACCATTTCATAGTGTTCAGTAATAAAGGGTAAAAATAAGTTCACAAAATATAGTTACGGATTTTTGATTATAAGAATTATGGAAAGATAGACTAACATATAGCATTTAACAGTCAGTGCTACAATGAGTTATGTCTAGTTTTAAATTGTTTCTATTATTTCTATTATTATTCACTCCTTTCATCTAGCATTCCTATTATTTTTTGAATTGTTGAATAGATTTTTGTTTTGTTTTGGCCACACCTGACTGTGCTCATGTCTTATTCCTGGCTCTTCTTTCAAGAATCACTCCTGGCAGACTGAAGGGAATCTATGGGGCAACAGGAATTGAACCTGGGTGATCCGCATGCAAGGCAAGCGCCATAACCACTGAAATATCTCTCCAGCCGATCCATCTTCCCTTTCTTGATTTTGCTGAGGTGATGACAGGGAGCTGTACACACATCTGAGGATGGTACTCAAATGATTTTTAGCTACGATAGTCACTGGGAATCACACAACAGCTTGTGGTGCTTGCACATTTGGCTGGCAGTCACTCCTGTAGTTATGGTGCTTGCTTATTGCAGGGACTACAATCTTCATTGAGATTCCGAAGTCCTGTTGTGCACTTAGTATGATCGCTGCTGTGCTCACATGCATGGTCCTGAGAGGCCACACTTCACAGGGATGATGCTCACACATCCTTTCCTTGCTGTCTCACCGGAGAGTTGCAATCCCTTTTGTGCTGCCTGAAATGACTTATGGCCCCAGGGATCACAGACAAAAGAGCCCCCATACTCAAACAGCAAAGTCAGTGTTCCAGGATCTTGCTCAATGAGGGGAGGGCACAGGGCACTGGAACTCTAGAACTCAGAGTAGATACTCTCAACTATGCTGCTATCCCTTAGGCCCCACTGAAAAAATCGCCTCTATCATTCCCAGAATTGGGTTTTATTTTTGTTTTTGTATTGATTTTAAGAGACAGCAACATATCTGAGCACATGAATAACATAATTTCATGCTTATAATACTTACATAGAAGTCTCATTAAAATACTGGTGCACACGCTTTCCCTTACAAGTCTTCCTCAGTCCAAAATATTAAATGTTCTTACTTCTCCCACCCTCTGCAATATAATCTCAAATGTTTTCTTTCTTTCCGACATATTATTCACTCTTTATTGGGCAACAGTTGTAGGTCTCCCTAATTATGAAAAGTCTAAGAGAAGCTGGGCTGGAGAGACAGAACAGGGATTAAGAAGTATGATTTACACACAGCTGATTCTGGTTCAATCTCAGCGTAGCGAATGGTCCAAGACTCCACAAGAGTGCTCCCTGAGCACAGCCATATGTGAACAAGAACACCACCACCAACAAAAAAAAAAATACAAGCAAAGGGAAAACAATTTGACCTCAGGTCACATTTTAAGTTAGAAAGAAAGAATACAAAACTATGGAGGGTCTGGTCTCAGAAGGCGTTATGTAGAGGCTAACCTGTGGATCTCTACCGAAGAGCTGGCACGGCTCAGAGTGCCGGGTTCCAGGAATCACAGCATGGGCCATAAATCCTACTGCTGGCATGTGTGACTCCATACTCTTTTTCTGAGTGTTTTATGCAAACTCACTCATATGAAATCAAAGAGGTCTTACTTACATTTCTGTTTTCTGGCCAAAGAACTACAATACAAAGAGACAATGGAATACTACTTGGCTGTAAGGTAAGATGAAGTCCTGCAGTTTGCTTCCACATGATGGTTCTAGAAAGCAACTTGTTGAACGAAGTCAGACAGAAGGAGAGGGCCAGAAATAGAATGATCTCTCATATGAGGGATCTGAAAAAACAAAGAGGGCACAGCAAGAGCAAAAGAAACTAAGAGCTTGCATGTATCAGGAAGCTTACCATAGGGAAGGGAAGGGGAAGACAGAAAGGGAGGGATAACAGTTTTACTTCAGGGGGTCCACTGGGACAATGCAGGAGGGAAGAGAGAGTGATGCTATAATGTTGCATCATGAAGCCCTACCTTAAGCAGTACTGTACAGCAATGTGCCCAACATACAATATTTAAAAGATAAAGGTGCTAGCTGATGGTTGATCACCCTATGACCACCCTATGGTAAATATCGCATACTTTGTTCTTAATGTACTTGATAATGTTTGATGTAACTTTTTAACTCTTAAAGTATTTGATAAAAGTCCTAAATGTACCTGTCAATGTGAACAATGGCTCAATACCTCTAGCCAAGAAGCCAGGGGTGGGAACAGAAACTCCTTCAATAAATGCCAGCACGTATCCTCTCTTCTAGGATAGTTTGCAATCAGGACAAACTATCAAGGATAGTTTGCAATCAGGACAACCATAGATGTCCTCTGTCTCATATTTGTAACCAATCCTGCTGGACAGAGGTTGAAGATGCAAATTCACTGCTTTATTGTCATTAATCACTACCATGTAACATGATTATCAAAGTTAGAAAATATTTTGAAAAGTAATTTGAAGTTAAAATATGCAACGCTGGGCCAGAGCAACAGTACAGTAGGTAGGGCACTTCCCTTACACTTGCCCATCCTAGATTCAATGACCAGAATCCCATATGGTCCCCTAAGAACTGCCAGGAGTAATTCCTGAGTGCATATCCAGAAGTACCATCAGCATTGCCAGATGTGACCCAAGAGAAATACATATTTGCAAGGCAAAAGTAATCACAAAGTGCAACGCAACTATTTTAGTTACTCACTAATTTATTCAAATATTTGTCAATAATTGTATTGCCTGGGTCTTTGTTTTATGTGTGGTTTTTATTTGGGTTGACTGTTTTGTTTGACTATCACTATCACTCTCACTATCTTCCTGTTCATCATCAATTTGCTCGAGTGGGCTCCAGTAACATCTCCATATGTCCTGTCTCATGCGAGCAGAGCCCAAGGGCATCTGCTCACTCCAGGAACATAAAGAGCCTCAAACCATTATATTATGTCATGGGAATGACCTGACATAATTGTTACTGGTATTTGTCATATCAAATACGACATGGGCATCTTGCCAGGCTTGCCATGCGGGTGGCATACTCTTGTAGTCACTTCTAAATACAGCATTTATTGATGAACTGCACAGACGCTGCGAGCCGGGCTGTGATAGGCTTGTCTGCTGGATGGAGTTCTGACGAGAGGGGAGGTCCGGATGTGGAAAATGGTGGCCCTCATGGAGTTGGGGGGTCTTCTGGTTTGTTGTGAGGCTCTGCTGGGGTGGCGAGCCAGGGCTAGAACCTGCCATCCCTCCCAGGCACCTCGTGAGCAGCTGGGCACAGGGAGAGCTGGTAGCAGCTCTGCCCCATTTCTGTGAATCTCTGGATCAGCATACCTGGGCGGATTGAAAAAAAAAACTGCTGCAGGGTGGATGTCAGTGATCCGGGCTGTGATAGGCTTGTCTTCTGGATGGAGTTCTGACGAGAGGGAGGTTCAGATGTGAAAAATGGCGGCCCTCATGGAGTGGGGGGGTCATCTGGCTTGTTGCAAAGCTCTGCTGGAGTGGCAGGCCAGGGCTAGAACCCACCATCCCTCCCGGGTGCGTCTTGAGCGGCTGAGCACAGGGAGAGCTGGTAGCAGCTCTGCCCCAAGTCTGTGAGTCTCTGGATCAGCATACCTGGGCCGGATTGAAAAAAAACTGCTGCAGGGTGGGTGTCGATGATCCGGGCTGTGATAGGCTAGTCTGCTGGATGGAGTTCTGATGAGAGGGAGGTCTGGATGTGGAAAACGGCGATCTTCATGGAGTGGGGGTGGTCGTCTGGCTTGTTGCAAGGCTCTGTTGGGGTGGTGGGCCAGGGCTATAACCTGCCTTCCCTCCCAGGCGCCTTGTGAGCAGCTGGGCACATGGAGAGCTGGTAGCAGCTCTGCCCCATGTCTGTGAAGTCTGCCCCATGTCTGTGAGTTCTGCCCCATGTCTGTGAGTCATGTTTGTTTGACTATTTAAATTTAATTCATATTTGAATTTATTATGATGAATGATTCTTAGTGTTGAACCAGCCTTGCACTTTTGAAATAATCCTGCTCTTTTGGTCACTGTATAATATTTTTAGTATTTTATAACATTAAATAGTGTTCATCAATAAATGCATGAGATGAGAGGCAACTACAAGAGTATTCCACCTGCACAGCAGATCCTGGCAAGCTACCTCTGTTGTATTTGATATGACACATACCAGTAACAATTATAGACCTCATTCCCATGACCTGATGGAATGGCTTGAGGCTCTTTATGTTCCTGGAGTGAGCAGATGCCCTTGGGCTACACTAGCATGTGACAGAACGTATGGAGATGTTACTTGTGCTCGCTCCACCAAATCTATGAACAACGGGAAGACAAGTGATACAAGTGATTTGTCCACCAACTATTATTTCCAGAGTGACAGAGAGACACAAATTCTGTAATACAAATCAAAAAGGTTTCTTTACTTCACAGAAGAAAAAGAAACAGAAGAAAGTGTCTCAAAACATATTTACTAGTTTAATAACAGGAGGCATTAATTCTTCCAGACATGATTTTTTTCTGTGAAATGATTTTTTTTTCACTAAAAAAAAATTTAGAATACACCTAGCAGTGCTCAGGGTCACTCCTAGTAGAGCTCAGGAGACCAAATATAGCACCTGGGATTGAGCCCTGATCTCCTGAATGAAAAGCATGTGCTCCAGCCCATTGTGTTATATCCCAGGCTCTAATTTTGTTATGATATTAAGAGGTGAATGAAGGAGGGGAGAAGCAACTGTATATCAGGTAAGGTGCTTGCCTTGCATGTGATCAACCCGAGTTAGATCTGCAGCATCCCATGTGGTCCCCCAAGATTTTCAGGAGTGACCCCTGAGCTCAGAGCCAGTAGCAAGCCCTGAGCACCACCAGGTTTGGCCCAAACCCTGTTCCTCAAAAAATATATAAATGAAAGGCTAATAAAAAGATTTTATGATAAAGTATTCATAGGCTGTCCAGAGATTGGAGTAAAATGCTATGGTGCCTCAATATGACCATATAAACATCCAAGCAAAAAGTTTCTTGGCAAATGATAATTTCTTTCAGAGTAACATGAATGAATAAAGATTTAGGGCAAGCAAGGCATTATACATATTCAATTCAGTCCCTATAAGGAAGCCCATGATATTGTTAAAAGAAATTGATCAAACAATTCTGAAATTTATATGTAACAATAAACTTCCATGAATAGTTATAGCAATGCATGGAAAAAGAAGATGGAAGACATCATCTTCCCCAACTTCAAACTGTATTACAAAGTGGTAGTTATAAAACATCATGGTACTGGAATAAAGACAGACCCACATACTAATGGAATAGAGTTGCACTACCGGTGCTTCACTGACCATGAGGGGTCTGGGAGGGAGAGCAACTTCTGGGCCAAGCCCACCATCCAAACAGAGCTTCAGGAGAATCCAGAGGAACCCCCACACAGTGCTGGCAGCAGTTTTCATCATCTGGACTCCACAGCTCATCAGGAGTTCCACCCAAGAGAGAAAGGTAATCTCAAACCCAGATTGTCAGAGACCCTTCCTAGAGAATAACCTATTTCAAGCCCAGGTACTCTTGAACTAGAAACAGTGATACAACAGGCAGAGCTGCTAATAGCTCTCCCCCATTGCATGCTGCTGCATTGTAGCCACGTGATTCATATGTAAATTATCAGGAGTATTCTACCCGCCCCTCTAAGATTGCCCAGCAAGCTACTGAGAGTATCCTCTCACAGGAAGAGCCTGGCAAGCTGTCTGTCGTGTATTCAAATTGCTAAAACCAGTAAAAACAGTGGATTCCAACCCCTGACTCAGAAAGAGCACTAAGTATGGCAGTGCTAAGACTACGGCCCTATTCTCAGGGCCAAACTAGGCTGTCAAAATGAAGAAGGACTAAAATGACTGTCTGTACTTTCAATGCACGCACACTGGCAATGGAAGCATATATCGAGGACCTGATGGTGCAAGCATGAGATCAAGTATGACATCATTGGTCTGACCGAGATGAGAAGGTGTCAATTGTATCACACCGCTTTTGACACTGGAGAAGAACTGTTCCTCGGAACATTCGATGAAAGAGGCATCAGTGGTGTTGGTGTCCTTGTCAGCATGAACCTGGACATGAGCATTGATTCATTGGAATACCTAACAAACCGAATAGGTAATTAGACTTGAAGAGATGTGGCTCACTGCCAGCAGTAGCTATCTTTGTTTTGTAGGCACCAATGTCCACATACAAGGAAGAAGAAATTGAGAAAGTCTACATGGAATTGGAGGAGTCCTATAAAGAAGATCACACCTTCTACAAGATCATAGTTGGTGATTTAAATGACAAGATAGGATCGAGAAGATCGGCCAACAAATTCCACATCAGGACCAATGGCCTAGAATGGAACAAACAGGGAGAGAGACTATTCAAGTTCATCATGTCGACCAAGATCATTCAGGTAACTCACAGTTCCAGTAGACTAAATCTAAGCGTTGGACATGGGAATCTCCTGGTGGACAGTTACACAATGAAATTTACCACATCCTATTCAATCAATGGTTTGGTCTGACCGATATCGCTGTCATCCAAAAATTTCCAGCAGATCAACCACTATCACCTCCATGCAAAATTTTACTTCTCAGAAGCGGTAGAAAGGGCTACAAAGTATAAAAGGGGTCCCAGAATTACCACATACTGGGGACATTTTGGCACCATTGTGGCATCATGGAAAGATGTCATCAGTGATGACATTGATGTGGAATAAGACCGACTGGCCCAGCACCTCCATGATTGTGTGAAGAACGCCAAGAGAGAGAACCCACAAAAAAGGACCCCTGTCCTCAAAAACTCTCGAGCTCATTTGCCAACATGACAATGTGCAAACCTCAGACAACCATATGTTAATGTCCAATTTGCAAAAGAGTGCAGAGAAGCAATAAAAGAAGTGTTAAAGAAGATGACAAAGGAAGACCTAGCCAAGAATGAAAAGAGAAGAGCAGCAATAATGACCATACAGCAGAGCCAGGAAAAGCATTCATAACTCCCACCTGACCTTCAACAACTAAAAGACAAGATGACTGCAATCTAATGTCCTGATGGATCTATCACATCTTCCAGAAAAGAAATAGAGAAGATTATCCATGACTTCTACTTAGATCTCTTAGATAGCCAAGTCCACCTTCCCAACATTTCGCAGGATTGATACGTCATTACCGATGTTATCCCATCTGAAATCCGACATGCCATTTCATTGGTAAAGAAGCGAATAGCACCTGGCCCAGACAAAGTCACCCAAACAACAGAAGACTATACCATCAGTACTCATTAATACACTGGCTTAGCTCTTTACTAGCTTCCTGTCTGAATGCAAGGTTCCCTCCAAATGGAAACTAGCAGGACAATTCTACTATTCAAGAAGGGAGACATCCACGACATTGGGAACTAGCACCTGATCTGCCTGTTGTCCATCATCTACAAGTCACTCATTCACTCAACTCATCCTGAACAAGATTGGCAGAACATTGGATGAAGGACAACTATGCGAGCAAGCTAACTTCCGAAAAGGATTCAGCACAATTGACCATATCCACACAGTAACCAAGTTCATTGAAGTTTGTAGGGAGTTCAAGATGCCGCACTGTCTCACATTCATTGATTTAAAGAAAGCCTTTGATTCTGTGAGACTGAAGCAGTCATCAAAGCCCTAGCCAAGCAGGTCATTCAACCCCCAATACATCAAGATCCTTCATGAGCTGTATCTCGGGTTCACCTCCAGGATCTCACTATTCTACAAGGAAATGATCATTGATGTCAAAGAGGGGTTTGGCAGGGTGATACCATTTCACTGAAACTCTTCAGTGCCACACTCGAGAATGTCATGCGACAATTAGAATGGTAAGGAATGGGACTGAAAATAGATCCTTGGCAACTACACTATCTCCACTTCGCTGATGACATCGTTCTAATAACACCAAACATTAGACAAGTGGCATAAATCCTGGCTGACTGCGACCGAGAATATGGAAAGAAGTCTTCAGCTGAATTTCAACAAAATAGTGTTCATGAAAAATGAACTAGTTCCAGACACTCCTTTCACTCTCAACAGAACAACCATCTCTAAATGCAGCAGCTACGTGTACCTAGGTCGAGAACTCAACATGATGATCCACCAAAACATGACTAAAGACCGAGAACTCAATATGATGAATGACCGAAAACCTGAGCTGTCAGATGGAAGAGAGTGGCGTGGAATACCTTCAAGAGAATTGAAGAAATAGCTAAAAGGACAAAGAACCTCTGGCTCCAGGCACAACTTTTGACTCCACTATTTTCCCTGCATTAACATAAGTCTCAGAGATCTGTACCCTTGAGAGCAGAATGAGAATGCTATTCAGGTCTCCTTAAGAGGTATCGAAAGAGCTATGCTTAGAATATCACGCCAATCTCAAGTGAGACAAGGAATCCAGAGTTCCAACTTCTGTCGACAATCGAGAGTCAGAGACGCTCTCCCATTTGCCAAGGCATCAAAAATTCATATGGGCAGGACATGTGAAGAGACTTGGGAGATGACCCTGGGCTATAGCTGTTACCATCTAGTTCCCATGGAATGTCAAAAGATTACATGTCTGCCCACCTACACGTTAGTCAGACTTCTTTGTCAAGACCCTGAATGAGCGTTTTCAGGATCTTCGTATTCCTGGAGCAAGCAGATGCCATTGGGCTAACTGACATGAGACTGAGACAAATGGAAATGTTACTGATGTCCACTCAAGCAAATCAATGAATAATGGGATGTCAAGTGATCGAAAACTCCTGATAGACTCATCAAAAAATATCATACATCACGACCATATAGGATTCATCCCGGAAATGCAAGGTTGGTTCAACATTCAAAAGTCAATAAACATAATACATAATATCAATAAGAGGAAAAATAAAAACCATATGATATTATCAATAGATGCAGAGAAAGCATTTGACAAGACACAGCACCATTCATGATAAAACCCCTTAATAAAATGGGAATTGAAGGAACCTTCCTCAATATAGTCAAAGCAATCAACCAAAAGACCACAGCCAGTATCATTCTCAATGGAGAAAAATGAAAACCTTCCACTTAAAATTGGGGACAAGACAAGGTTGCCCATTCCACCACTTGTATTCAATATAGTACTGGAAGTACTTACCATAAGAATCAGAGAAGAAAAGGACATTAAGCGCACCATGTAGGGCGGAGTTAAGCTATCACTATTTGCAAAAGACATGATATTAAACCTAGAGAACCCTATGATCTCTACCAAAAAGCTCCTAGAAACAATAGACACCTATAGTAGAGTGGCAGAGTACAAAATCAATACCCCAAAGTCAGTGGTTTTCCTATATACATATAACAAAGAGAGGAAAGGGATATTAAGAAAACAATCCCATTATCAATTGTGTCACAGAAAATCAAATACAAAGGAATCAGTTTAATGAAGAACGTGAAGGATATCTCTAAAGAAAACTATAAAACGCTGCTTCAAGAAATAAAAGAGTACACGAGGAAATGGAAACACATTCCCTGCAATGCATTGGGAAAATCAACATTGTCAAAGTTGTAATAATTCCTAGAGCTTTATATAGATTCAATGTGGTCCTTTAAGGATACCCATGATATTCTTTAAGAAATTGACCAAACACTCCTGAAATTTGTATTGAATAACAAACCCACATGGATAGCTAAGGCAGACCTTGGGAAAAAGAAAATGGGAGGCATCACTTTTCCCAACTTCAAACTCTACTACAATCAGTAGTAATTAAAACAACATGGTATTGGAATAAAAATAGACTGTAGACCTATGGAATACAGCTGAGAATTCTGACACCCAGCCTCAAATGCATGATTATTCAATCTTCAAAAAGAGGAAAAAGTATGAAATGGAGCAAGGAAAGCTTCCTCAACAAGTGGTGCTTGGAAAACTGGGCAGCTACATGTATAAAAAATGAATTTGGACCTCTAACATCATGCACAAAAATAGTATCAAAATAGATTAGAGATCTCAATATCAGACTTGAATTTATAGAGTACATTAAAGAAAATATAGGAAAAACCCTCCATGACATTGAAGCTAAAGGCATATTCAAAGGTGAAACACCACTAACAAAGCAACTAGAAGCAAAGATAAACATATGTGCCGGGAACGCCTCTGGGGTCCCCAACAGTGCTGGGAAGCGAGGTTTCCTTCTACCTCCCGAAGCCGGCGGGAATGGATGAAGACTCAGGAATCCGATTGCAGTTTTAAAATGCTTTACTTATCACAGGTTCAGGCATACATACAAATTAGCAATAGGAAAACCCTGTGCTTAGGATTCCTGGCTGGAACCCCAGCCACGTGTAGGCCAAGATGGCGGCCACCATGTGTAAAGGACCTGTATAGAGGAGAGACAAAGACTCCCAAGAAGAGCACAAGCCCCAAAAGAGAGCCTAAAAAGAGAGTCCAAAGAGAGAGAGAGAGAGTGAGAGAGAGAGAGAGAGAAGAAGAAGAAGAAGCAGGCTGGTTTTATACCCCTGCCACTCAGACCTCCCCACTATTATGGGAAGCAGGAAGAGTCAAATACCCTTAGGTAATTTCTCCCAGCCCCTCACCTAGGCCCTATTATATGCTAATGTTTTGAGCCAATATCTGCCTAGAAATGCCTTTATATGATAGAGAAGAGGGTTTCTGAGATGGCATGCCTCTGTACCAAAGACTAATACTAATGCCAGTTATATATTTCTCCAAGTCTTCACAAGAGTCTCGGCTACTTCACGGTAGTTTTGTATTTTAGTTGCCTTTGAATTATCAGGGGAGTCATGCTTGCTTGCTTAGAGGCAAACAACATTTCTCTCTGGTCTAATTATTTAGAGATCCAACGTGGTCAGGCAAATATGCTGGGTAAGATCTAGCTAGTCCCACGATGATTGTGGTAGCATGAAAGAATATTTATACCAGCCAGTACAGAATACATGGTCAGATAAACTGCCACAGTTAAACTACCCCCTTATCTACGGTGATTTTCAGGAGGCAATCCAGGGCCGATGCAGAGGCTTTTAAGCTTTTAGGTATCCTGCAACACATATGGGACTATATAAAACTATAAAGCTAAGATATGAAGACAGTCTTCAGAATGGGAAAGAATATTCACCCAATATCCACCTGATAAGGGGTTAATATCCAAGATGTATCAGGCACTGGTAGAACTTTACAAGAAGAAAACAAACAACCCCATCAAAAAAAGGGAGAAGAAATGAATAGAAACTTCTGCAAGGAAGAAATTCGAATGGCCAAAAGACATATGAAAAAAAATGCTCATTATCATTAATCATCAGAGAGATGAAAATTAAAATACAATAATGTATCATCACACACCGCAGAGACTGGCAAATATCCAAAAGATCAAGAATAACAAGTTTTGGCATGGATGCGGGTAAAGGTGAATCTCATCCATTTTTGCTGGAAATGTTGACTGGTACAGCCTTTTGGAAATCAATATGGACATTCCTCCAAATACTAGAAATTGAGGCTCCATTTGACCCAGCCATACCTCACTTTGGAATATACCCTGGGAAGCCAAATACCACAGCAGAAACACCATCTGCACTTTTTTATTTTCATAGCAGCACTATTCAAAATAGCCAAAATCTGGAAACAACCAGAGTCCCCAAAAACTAATGACTGGACAAAGAAACTTTGGTACATCTACACAATGGAATATTATGCAGCTGCTAGGAAAAATGAAGTTCTGAAATTTGCCTATAAATTGATGGACATGGAGTAAGTCAGGTTGAGTGAAATTAGCCGGAAGGGAGAAAGACAGATAGATTGCATTTATTTGCATGACATATATATACATATACATATATGTATATATACATACATACATACATACATATGTATGTATGTATATCACATATATATATACACATATACATATTACGATGCCAATATCCAAGGTCAGGCAAAACATGGATCAGAAAATAAAAGAAAAGAAAAAAAGGGCGAGGGTGATAGCCCAGCAGGTATGGCATTTGCCTTACACGCGGCCGCCCATGCTGGCTCGGGTTCGATCCTCTGCATCCCATATGGTCCCCCTGAGCACTGCCAGGAGGTAATTCCTGAGTGCAGAGCCAGAAGAAACCCTGAGCATTGCCGGGTGTGACCCAATACACACACACACAAAAAAAAAATGGATCAGGATGTTTGTCGAAAGTGGAATCTACCACAAAAGGGTGGTAGTTGAGGTTCTGTAAGACAGAGAAGGAAACAGTGTGGTCATAATCATCGAAAAGGGATAATACCAGTCTAAAACTGAGCATTGAATACAGGCAAAAAAGGTACATGTCATAACCTCTAAATGTATGTATTGAAATACACAATATGCAAGAGAAGGAAGAGAAAGGGAGAGAGAGAGAAAGAGAAAGAGAGAAAAGTGATAAAGAACCTGCTATAGAGGCAGGCTGGGGCGGGAGGGGTATCAGGCTCATGGGTGATGGGAAGTGGGCACTGGTGGAGGGATGGGTGCTGGAATACTGTATGACCAATAACCAAACATGAACATCTTTGTAATTTTATATCTCACGGTGGGTATAATAAAATATTTAAAAAATTTTAAAGAAGTGCTAGAATACTGGACAGCTACATGTGAAAAAAATGAACTTAGACCTCTAACCCCATGAATAAGAGTGAGATCAAAAATAGATTAAAGACCTCAATATCAGACCCCGAGTCCATAAGGGTACATGGAAGAAAACAGAAGCAAAATCTTCCATGACATTGTAGCCAAAGGCATCTTCAAAGATGAAACACCACCAAAAAGCACATGAAAGCAAAACAAATGGGACTATATGAAACTAAGATTTTTCTGCACATCCAAATACAAAAATAGCCCTCATGTTGGAAAGAATAGGCACCCCACATCTATTTAGCAGTTAATATCCAAGATATATATGGCCCGGCAGACTTCTAAAAAAAAAAAAAAGAAAAAAAGGAAACCCTATCAATAAATGAGGAGAAGAAATGAACAAAAACTTCCTTAAAGAAGAAATTCAAATGGCCAAAAGGCATATTAAAATGCTCTTCATCATTTGTTGTCTAACACCTTGCCTGTAAGGTGACAGTTAAGAAAACTTTTGGCAAGAAACACCTGGAATACCTGAACAAGCCTATCACCATAAAGGAAATTGAAACTAATTAAAAATCTGCCCAAACACAAAAGTCCAGGTCCAAAAGATTCACCAGTGAATTCTTCCAAACCTTTAAAGTGGACATGCTGTCACTTTTTTTTCAAGCTCTTTCAGGAAACAAAAAAACAGAAACACTCCCAAATAGTGGGAGTGTTTGATATGAGGCATATAATACCTTGATATGAGGCACATATCACCCTGTTACCCAAAGCAGAGAGAAATCACAAAAAAAACATACAGATCAATCTACACCATGAACACAGATACTATGATCTTCCACAAAATACTAGCAAACAGAATTCAAAGACTCATCAAATAGATTGTATAATCAT